>ML339078.1:0-48961 GCA_005239505.1 Nicotiana paniculata | reverse complement strand
ATAATAGTCGACTACGCTCACTAGGGGTGTACAGACTCCTGGAGGGGCTCCTTCAGCCCAAGCACTATATCTGTTGCGGCATGCAGCCCGATCCAATATGTATATTGCTGCGGCGTGCAGCCCGATCTGTATATAACATATATTGATGCGGCATGCAGTCCGATCCTTATATATATAATCTATATTGTTGCGGCGTGCAGCACGACCCACATATAATATATAACATATATATTGGTGCGACGTGAAGCCCGTCCCATAATTATCCTTACATACTCGGCTCTCGGCCTGACTCAGTCACCCTCTCAAGCCACTTGGGCAATTTATCTCGACTTACGGGACTCAGCCCAAAATACTTTTCAGAGTTTTCAAAGCAGTGTGATAACAATAAAATAACAACAATTAGGAGGCAATCACTGAGTTCACAATTGTTCTATCAGGATAATGTAAGAATAGTGTAAAAGTACCTCTGAGGGTCTAAACAGGTCGGCACAAAGCCCCAATCATGGAAAATACCCCTAAGGGTCTAAACAAGTTGGCACAAGGCCCCAATCATGGCTCACAATCCATATACAAGTATAAATTTCTAAAATACAGAATATCATAAGGTTTCAAATCGAATATGCGGATTAATAGTCGCTACGGGGCGGACCAAGTCACAATCCCTATCAGTGCATGCCCCCACGCTTGTCACCTAGCGTGTGCGTCACCTCATTTATCAACACAATATCAAATAATGGGGTGTCATACCCTCAGGTTTAGAGTTACAATCGTTACTTACCTCAAAACAGCCCAAAAGCTACTCCGTGATGCGCTTGCCCTTCGAATTGGCTCCCAAATTCTCCGAATCTAACCAAAACCAGATTAGCATCATCAATATACTCTAACGGAACAAAACCCAATCGAAGATACAAAGTTTAGCACAATTCTCGAAATTCGGCCAAACCCGAGCCCCGGGCCCATGTATCAGAATTCGATAAAATTTACATCACTAGAATCCTCGTCCTCCCACGATTCTATGCATACCAAGAACACTAAAATCGGACCACAATTGCCCGCTAAAATACTCAAAAGAAAGTCCCGAATTCCATGCGCCTTCTTCCCCAAAATTTGGGTTTAATTTCAACAATTTTCCGGCTTAATCACTTAGAAAAACGATATAGAACGAGTTATGAAGTTGGAAACCTTACCTCCAAGAGATCCCCTTTGATTTCTTCTTCAAACCCTCTTAATTAGCTCTCAACCCACTTGACAATGGAGGAAATGATGACAAATTTCGGAACAATGGGCTTTAAAACATTCTGCCCAGCACTAAAAATCCCTTCAGTGCGATCGCGACACTAGCCACGCGATCGTGATGCACTGACCAGCCAACTCAATGCGATCGCATATCAATACATGCGATCGCATAGAACAAATGCTCACCCCCCCCCCCCCTCCTCACGCGCCTCAGAATCCTGTACGCGATCGCACCAATACCCACGTGATCGCACTGCTTTACCTGAACAACCTATGCGATAGCAATCCTAACCACGCGATCGCATAGAAAAAAATGCATGCCCCACTATTTTACTCTACATGATCGCGGATGAATCCACGCGATCGCAGTGAAGAAATCACTGCTGCTAAAACACTAGAAAACAGCAGACTTCTTAAGGCCAAAAAGTGCTCGTTTGGGCAACCGAAATACACCCGAGGTCCACGGGACCTCAACAATCCTACCCACACACCCCATAACATCCTTCAAACTTAGTCAAGCCTTCGAAACACCAAAAACACCAAAATTACATCAAATCCAAGCCTATGAACTTTGAAACTTCTAAATTTCTCCAACGATGCCGAAACCAACCAAAACAAGTCCGATTGACCTAAAATTTTGCACACATATCCAAAATAACATTGTGAACCTGCTCTAACTGTCGGAATTCCATTCCTACCCCTATAACCTATTTTCCACTGCCAACCGAAAATCGCCAAAAACTAACTTTCCTCAATTCAAGCATAATTCTACACCGGACATCAAAACTTCATTCCGAACACACTCCTAAGTCCCAAATCACCTAAAGAATCTATCCAAGCCATAAAATCCGCATTCAGAGGTCGTTTACCAATAAGTCAACTCTCAGTTTAACTTTTTAACTATTAGGCTACTCTAAGAGACTAAGTCTCTCAATTCTCACAATGACCACTCCGAACCCAAACCAACTGACCCAAAACAACATCAATAGGCTAAGAGACATATGATAAAGCATAAATGGGGGAAATGAGGCTAATCTCACGAAACGGCCGGCCGGGTCGTTACAAATAAGAGTAGCCCCTAATAGCTGTTACAATATGTTATAATATCCATTGTAATATGGTACTGATAATTGTTCCAATATATCACAAAAACCATTACAATATATCATAAAATCGTTGCAATAGACTTAAAAAAATTGGTTGTATTATTATACTAGAATGATTTATAATCATCCAACAGAAAAGAAAATCATTCTTATAGATAGAACAATGGTAGCAGCCCAAACCGTTACAATATCCCTATATATGGAGACGATTTTGAAGCAGTTTCAAATAACCGTTCCAATAGACCTATTGTAAGGCTGAATCCTAGAACACGTCAAAATCCGTCCCAATAGCCCTACTGGGACGATTAGCGTATCTATTACAACGGTTTTTGAAGGGTTTTCATAGCTGTAATTTCTAATAGTGACTTCGTACTAATATTGTTACAATTATGTTACATTGTTGTAGATTAAAGTTGTTTAGTGTGGTGGACCATCGTAGTACTTAAGGGGATAATTTGGGGTATGTTGACTAAACTCCTTCCACATAATCGGATTCCATGAATTGCTAATAAAATCCAAGCATGGTTTGTTCAAGTTCCTATTTCTATTGTTTTGAATTTCTTCTAATCGTTGATTTTCCCAAATACTTGTACTCAAGTCATGTTCCAATTACCACTATTATATTACTCTCTTGTGATCTTGATTCATGTTACATTTTCCACCATTATGCCTTTCTCTTTGAATTTTATCTCAAATGTCTAAGTTCTCATGTACTCATGTGTTTATATCCATAACATGTGTTTATAGCCATAACGTTTAAATTCTTGAGTTACCAAATGCTCATGAAGCTTTAGACGTGTCTTAACTTCCAATGACATGCTCATTCCCTTGAAAATGTTTTAGCGCTTTCTTTTGAATTGCCATATGCACATGAATATGAAGTTATGGTCTTCCAATGATTTGAATACGTTTCTATAATTTTCGATGACCTAATGCATATATTATGAAACGAAAGAAATTATTTGATATGTAGCCATTGTTCCAACAATGAAGATTATCATGCACGCCCTAAAGTGCCAATGAAATGAAAAAATTTATAAAAGGCTATGAGATGAATATATTTCCTCTATATAGAAATACTTTTGGGAGTATCGTTAGTTACCAAGGAGGGGTGGGTTGTAAAGGCCTACGCCTAAATGGTGATATGGCTTAGCCGATCTAGACGAGATCGGACTCCATGACATGAGCATGGTGGTGTGTCCTTCCTGTTATTGTATTTGATTCATATTACCATGTCCCACCACACATCATGGTGAGACGGCTCAGCCGATAGATCCGAGATCGGACTCCATGCCGCGTGCATGGTGGTGATCTGTAGCTAATGATCTCCCAACCAAAAATGTTAATGCTTATCGGAAAATTTATTATGTTTTAACTTGGCATTTAAATATTATTGATCTTTTCATTACTTTTGATAAGTGGATCTTTGGCCTAATTCGACCCCAAAAGCTAGCTTATGAGGTTTAGGATTTTCCAAGACCATAAAAGAAGATCAAGGACCTCCCGATGTGGGACAACTCAACACCTCACCTCACGCCTAGGTCTACAAACTGGAGCGTGGACAACATAAATAGGGGCCAACATCGGTAACAATAATTGGGATGGGCGTGGTTGTGATACCATGATAATTGGACATTGGATTGAACTCAACCCCAAAAGCTAGTTTTTGAGGTGAGGATTTCCTAAGACCATATAAGGAGACCAGACCTCAAATCCCACTGATGTGGCATTCTATTCCATGTGAGGGTATTTAGCTAGTTTTAGAAGCATTGTTCTTGTCAGTTGATCTCACTTACAAACTATGAACTTGTATTATTTTGCCTTCTATAAATGAAATGTCATAATTGATAAAGTTGGCATTGTACATCTTATCTTCTCGATTGATTATCTTTTCGTATATATTATTGAATTTTTGGAAGGAGATTTCGCGGTCCAATGCGTTACCGCGAAATTGTTACGTAGATCATGGATGCATCGCGGATCTGACCAGATCCAACCTAGATCTTGGAGACCATTTTGCGATCTAGTTTGAGGACCGCACAACCTTTATGCGATGCATTTTGAAATCGCTGATTTGATTCAGAGGATCATTTTTGACAATTTCCCTAACCCGGCTCTATTTTTATATAAGGCTTAAGGAGGTAGTTTTTGTGGGAGAATCGATTTATTTTAGAGAGAGGGAAAACACTTTAGAGAGAGAGAGAGAAAGAGAGAGAGAGAAGCTCCTAGTCATTTGCTCTTCAATTATTGCTCATCTCTTGAAGATTCAAGGAGGCTACTCACATGGTCTTCCACCAAAGAGTTAAGGCTTTATCCCTAGCTCACATGCAATGTTCTATAATGAATTTATATGTATGATTTTTGTGATAGGGCTTACAGGATGGTTATTGGAAGCCATAAACCTTTACATTTCAAACGTGGGGTGTATGAGAAGAATGTGGGGGTGTGGTTCTTGAGTTGGGGGTGAATCGTTGGGCGTGTATGTGCTGATGAAGGTGGTATGTAGGTTGTTGAACTAGTGTGGGTAAGTTGTTTTCTAAAATTGGTTTTGGGTGAAGGATTTTCATCATAGAACCTTATAGTCGATTTCGCATATTTGATGTTTGATGAAATGCCAAAGAGGGCTAAACCTATGAGCACCTTCTTAATTATGGTTTTATTTGACTATGTTTCTATAAATTTAAGTTGCTAAGAATAGTGAGACATTGTAGTAATCCTAAAGAAAGCTTAATCAAGGTATGTTGGCTAAACCCCCTCCGTAAAATTGGATTTCATGATCTCCGTATAAACTCCAAGCATAGTTTTCCCAAATTCCTATTCTTATTGTATCAAATTGTCACAAATGATTGATGTATCAAACGTTTATTTACCCAAGTTATGTTTTAATAACTCCTATTATACCATGTTCTCCCTTTGGATATATCAACCGCTTATTACTCAATCCATGATTCCATTAAAATCACTATGCTCTCTTTTTGTAAATATTTTCAATGTGTTTTGAGCTTTTATGTACGTGTGAGTTGAAACTACAATTTTCCCAATATTCTAAATGGCTATAAATTCTTTATGGTGATCCATGACAAGTAAAGGAATGAAAGTATGAAATGTGAAACGCGGCCATCGTGCCAAGAATGAAGATTATCATGTATGGCCAAGAGTGCCAATGAAATGAAAAATTTAATGAAAGGCCATAATATGAATGTATTTCTTTTATATAGAAAGTGTTTTGGGAGTACCGTTAGGTCATCGAGGAAGGATCGATTATAAATGTCCAAGCCCGAAACTAAACGTGACGGTATAGGAATTGATTGAGGGATGGATCTCCGTTATATTATGTTGATATTATTCCCCTTGATTGGGATGAGTTGATAGCTAGCAAAATGTCGACCCCTCGCAGAATTATGGTGAGACGGTACTAAAGAACTCCCACCCTTAGTATATTAATGCTTACTTGAAGGTTTATTTTGTTTTAACTTGGCATTTAAGTATTATTGATTTTCTTACTACTTCCATATTTCTCTCCTTTTATGTTGGCATTCCGTTCCATGAGAGGGTATTTAGATTTACATACTAGTACTATTTTCTCATGTACTAACATCCCTTTTGTCGGGGGCACTGCATCTTTAATGGATAGAGGTGGTTCCTCAGCAAGAGGTACTGATCATTGATAGCAACATATCCTCTTCTCAGCTGATTTGGTGAGCCCTACTCCATATCAGGGTCTTGTGTCATTTTGATTATTGTACATTGTATTTTGAGGTATAGCCAGAGCCTTGTAACTGACACTTCCATATTGTACTCACGTTCACTTAGAAGCTACAGTGGTTTGTGTTTGGATTGGGGAAAACAAACTACAAAAATTGTAGTTGTCGGACATATTTACTTTTCTAAATTATGAACGTGAAATCTTTTGGAAATTATCAATGAAGATATGTTAAGTAATGAAATATGATGTTGTACATTATATCCTGTCGTTTTTACCTTTTGTTATTTATTCTCATGTTATTCATGGGCAAGGTTGGTTCATAGGCACTAAGTAAGCTTGCTTGACTAGGGTAACTCGGTTGAGCGTTGGTCCCGTTCTCCAAGGTCGGGCGTGACAAGCTTGGTATCAGAGCCTTAGGTTTTATAGTGTCCTATGATATTTCGGAGCCATGTCTAGTAGAGTCCTTATTGTCGGTGTGAAGTCGACGACATATATAATTAGGAGGCTACTCGGGAATTTAAGAATGTTACCTTCTTTGATATTCTAGATTGTGTAATAGAGCTTGATTAGAATACTCTCCCTTTTTAACTCGTACATTGTTTTAATTTTCAGTACATGGCGCATAGAAATAAGGGGAGGAGTGGCAAAGGTACAATGCCGCCCTGGGAGTGGCAGTTAATGAAGTGCCCGATGTCGCAGGTGAGTACCCGAGGGGTGAAGAAATTCCCCCAACCATGATACCTCCTGATTCTACTACTCCTGCTGAGAATGTACATATTCCACCTCAAATTTATATCTCAATTCCACCTCCAACCTCAACCTCTAGTCTTACTGCTTCTGATGGGGACCTCATGGAAGCCATACACTTGTTGACTCAGATAGTGGCTTCCCAGACCCAGAAATTGAATGTTACACCTACTTTTTCAAGTCACCAAGGAGATTTAGTTAGTTCCAAGGTGAACAAATTCCTTCAGTTGGATCCTCCGATGTTCACGGGTACTAGGCCCGAGGAAGACTCGTATGCATTTATTGATGAGATACACAATACACTCTGTGTTATGTGTGCCACTGAGACAGAAGTAGTGGAATTGGCGTTCTATCGCCTAAAAAAGGTGTCGTATAATTATGGGAGGAGTTCTACGAGAAGGGTAGCCCTCCGACAAAGTGGAACAAGTTTGCGGATGCTTTCTTGGATCATTTCTTGCCTACCGAGACTACGGCAGCCCGTGCCGCCATGTTTAAGAACTTGAATCAAGGTAGTACAAGTGTATGGGACTTCCATCTAATATTTGCAGATCTTCCCAAGCATGTTATTTACATGTTGACCAGTATGGAGGCTAGGGTGCACCGGTTTGTGCAAGGCCTTAGCCCTTTGGTTATCAACGAGGCCGCTACATGCGCCCTGAATTATGATATGAACAATGGAAAAATGGTGGAATTTTCTCAATCTACAGAGACCCAGAAATTAAAGAACATAATAGAGCGAGTTGGTAAAAAGAAGACCTGGTCTACGGGCAACTTTGGTGGTTCTTTTAGTGGTGGTAGTGGTGGAAATTTAATGTTCAGGGGAGGGCCATCTGGACCGACACAGTGTTTTGTTCAATATGTAGCTAGTACGCTTGCTTCAAGGCCCAATCAACAGTAGTGGTGTTTTTTCAGGCCTAGTCAAGGCAACATGGGATTTTATCAGCAGGTTCAGTCATGCCGGAGATTCCAGCCACAACGGAGGCCCTCATGACCTAGGTTATGCACTCAAGAGTTTGCCAGATAAATCTTCCCATATGCTACGGGTGTAGTCTTAGGAGTCATATTCAGAGAGATTGCCATTCGTCCCATTAGAGTGTTGGTTGGGGTATGCCAAAACTAGCCAGTTCAGTAGCTACTACTTCTGCAGCACCTCCTCCAGCTCGAGGTACTTTGGCACCGGCAAGGCATGGTACAGCTAGAGGTGGTCGCCAGGGTACAGGAGGACCTGGTAGGTTCTATACTATGAGGGTCTGCTAGAGTTCAGAGGCTTCTCCAGTTGTTGTCATAGGCATAATGACTGATCAATATCGTGATGTGTATGCTCTTATAGATCCTAGTTCCACCTTGTCATATATATCTCCCTATGTTGCTTTGGAATTTGGGGTTAGAACCAGAACAACTTCATGAGCGGTTCTTTGTATCTACTCCAGATGGTGAGTCTATTGTGGCAGGTTTATAGGGATTGTATTGTCACAATGCATGGTCGGGACACCGTTGATGATATCATTGAGTTGGGGATGGTAGCTTTTGATGTAATAATGGGGATGGACTGGCTTTATTCATGTTTTTCCAAGCTTTCTTATTGAACCAAAACCGTTAGGTTTGAGTTTCAAGATGAGTCAATCAATGAGTTGAAGGGGGATAATGTTGTCCCAAAAGATAGGTTTATTTATTACCTTAAGGCTGTAAAGATAATCAACAAGGGATGTACCTACCATTTGGTCCGAGTCACAAACATTGATTCTGAGGCACTGACACTTGAGCCTGTGTTGGTTATGAATGAATTTCTATAGGTCGTTCCCGATCAGCTTCCTGGAATCCCACTGTCACGACCCAAAATGATGGGCCGCAACGGGCACCCGGTACCTTACTCAACCGAGTACCAACATAAAGTATCGTACTATCGTAGATGACTGAGTCGGTAGGCTACCATGAGATAAGTAGAATACAACGTGAGATACCAACTTATACATAAGACTTACGGGCCTATAAGACCAAACATCCACTCGTATATTGAACATAGGACGAGAAGGCCATACAATCTTTTACGTACGTGACATCTGTCTACAAGACTCTAAGAATACATAATTTTCATAAAGGTCGGGATAGAGTCCCTCCTTAAAGCAATACACATCTAAATCATACTAACCAAACGAGCAACTCCGAAGCAAATAGAGCGCACCGACATCTTCCACTGAGCTGATAGCCTATTTGGAGGGTGCTTGATCTGTCTATCGGGACCTGCGGGCATGAAACACAACATCCCCAGGAAAAAGGGACGTCAGTACAAATAATGGACCGAGTATGTAAGGCACATAATAGACATGGAAGAAATATAGAATAAATGACTTAACTAGTAAGTCTGGATAACTCTGTAAATCATGAAATAATTATAGTGTCATGCATATGAATATGAATGTCATGTCGTGTATAGGTACATGTTTCATAACATCATCAGGCCTCTGATGGCATCCCATCATATCATATTGGCCACTGTGGGTAAAATCACCAATGTATACCAGTTGATCAGGTGGTGGTGCGTATATAACGCCATAACCTTTTCCCATATCCCATATAAATATAATATACATATATACGCGTATATAACGCCATCTAGTCATGGGTCAATGTACATGTATAAATGCATGAAATATATAAGAAATACGTTAATAACCTTTTCTCAGAATGCCATAAAAATCAATATGTCTTTCGGATAAACTTTATCAAATAAGTATTTTTCTGAGACCCATGAACAGAAGATATAATAATAATTTACATGGGGAATCAATAATATAGACACTCCTAATATTTCTATGAATAGAGCCATTTGTGAAAGTTGCGTATTTTGCTCGTTTCATTTGTATTATTTGGATCATGACAAAAATAAAGAAGGGATAGCCTTAACATACTTGGGTCGATCCTCTAGACAATCCTTCTAATGCACGCCAATTGCCATGAAACACATAACAACGAGATCGAAATAGGAAAAAATTTGTATGAAATACCCGAAGCAATAATGTTGCTATGCAAAGATAATCATGGCTGAAGCTAATCCGTAAGAACTTAGCAACAATGTTTGGTTTTTTTTCTGGAAAATGATATTTGATTGAACTCTTTTCTTAAGAGAATAGAGATGACATTAGAAATAATGAGGAATCTTGGATGAACTTTCATAGATAGAATGTTATTGTGTTCTTGTTTTAAGAGAATTGAAGATAAATTGTGAATTTGGAAAGTCATGCTTAATTATTATGTGGGCCCCACATGTCTAACTTGGTATCACACTTATTTCTCAAAGTGTGAAACCTTGCAACTTTAATACGTAGTCATTACAGTAAATGGGTGATTGCCACGTTGGGGGATGGGTTTAATCTTATTCCAAGATTATTAATTAACTAGGTAATGACTCGTTATCCGATAATTAACGAATCACCTATGTAATTAAAAATTATCTCAAATTACTTAGAATACCACTCACTTTTAATATACATTATACACCTTACTATTATGTCCATGTGGTACCTTGTATGGTACTAGTCCATAAATATCAGGTATTTTAGTTCGGCCCGAATTTTATTCCAACATGCCAAACTTGGACGAAAATTCATTTTCTTTGACTTGATTCCCTTCTCACCTTCACGAATTTAGTCATCACTTGTTTGAAGTAGCATAATCCTTATAATCTCCAAATAATCTTTTCCTTGGACTGATGTCAATTACCTTACGATAAATTCAACGTACAATACTACAGGGTACAACATCGTTGTAATTTAATATTGCAAAGCGTAACATCATCGTAATTCAGTACTGCGGGACGTAATGTCGACGTAATATTGCGGGGAATAACATCATTCCCCCCTTTGGAACATTCGTCCTCGAATGTTGACTGATGCTCCTATTATTTTCATAACTTATAGCTCTTGTGAATACCTTAATACTCTCCTTGCCATTTATGCAGTTGTTCTGTGAATAAATCCAAACGCCAGGGCATTTACCCCTTTAGGCCTCTTTCCCATGCCATGACTTGTGATCGAATTCTTTCCAATCTTGTAAATGTTACTACCTTCCATCATGCAGCTTCTACGATACTAACCTTGTAAGTGTGCCTATGCGACCCTTCTCTCCTTTTTCCTCCAGCTTTTAGCCAATCCTGAAGTTCTTCGCATGGTATTTTGTCGAACTTACGAATATTGCTATATCTTATTTCATAGACATGGTTACCCATTCGTATGACTTTACTGCATCTACGTAGGTCATACTATATCATAACTCTTACCTCGATTTCTCATTACTGCGGCCTGCTACTAAATCCCAGGTTACTTTCATTGCTTATCCCATACATATAAATCTATGCGCTCTAATACTTCCAAATTACTGTTCATCTTAAGAATGATGGCCTAATCTCCTCTCATACTTTATAACTTTTATCCTTTCCAGGTTTTTAGTACCTATCTTGTAGCACTCACATCTAGTTGTACTATTTTAGAGTGCACCATCTAGGTGTCTCACAAGGAGATCCATTAACACCTTTGTAATATACTTCGGAAATGTCAACTAACACAAATAATCCATTTACCATTTTGGGTTACTCTAACCCCAATCGGATCCTAATATCCCGTCCTTTTCTTAAACTGCACATGTCAGCCCCCAATAGGGTATAACTGAGATGGGTATGGCCAATTCTACATGCATCTGTTACTGTTGAAGGTAAGTCACAATGCTTATACTTTTCTGCCAGAGTTGAAAATACCGATAATCTTCATTAATTGGGTACCTCGTACCCTTCTCATCTTGATCCTTTTAGTTGTTGAAGCTTGTATCTATCTTCTGAATCTCTTATTGCCTTTCATCATAGAGGTGGATAGATATTCTTGCCTTAAGGCTCCTTATCAAGAAGCTTACATGTAAGGTACACACATGTTCTGCTGAAGACCTCACATTTATCCATCATAGAAATGTTGCAAACTCGAGTTCCTCAAATTCAACACTTTCACGGCTATATTGCTTATCGGTCATCTTTCTAAACGTAGGCATAGTCTTATTACGAATAAAATAGAAGTTCGAAATTTGAATTCTTATAAGTGAGATCTACCGCACGATCTAGAGTAAGAAGAAAGAGTGACAGTCCTAAATGCCCTGTAGCCTCCTGCTTATAAGTGCGGTGCACGACACACCCATAAACAAGACTCTACTAGACACGGCTTGTAGACTCCTTAGGACAGAACTAGACTCCCTAGGACAGAACTACTCTGATACCACTTTTATCACGACCCAAACCGATGGGCCGCGACGGGCACCCGGTACCTTACTCAATCGAGTACCAACATAATGTATCATACTATCCTAGATAACTGAGTCGGTAGGCTGCTGTGAGATAAGTAGAATACAGCGTGAGATACCAACTTATACATAAGACATACGGGCCTATAAGACCAAACATCCACTCGTATATTCAACATAGGCCGACAAGGACATACAATCTTTTACGTACATGACATATGTCTACAAGCCTTTAAGAATACATAATTTTCATAAAGTTCGAGACAGAGTCCCGTCATAAATCAATACACGTCTAAATCATACTAACCAAACGAGCAACTCTAAAGCAAATGGAGCGCACCAACATCTTCCGCGGAGCTGATAGCCTACTTGGAGGGATCTCGATCTATACCGAGTATGTAAGGCACATAACAGACATGGAAGAAATATAGAGTAAATGACTCAATCGGTAAGTCTGGATAACTCTGTAAATCATGAAAAAATTATAGTGTCATACATATGCGTATGAAAGTCATGTCGTGCATAGGTACATGTTTCATAACATCATCAGGCCTCTGATGGCATCCTATCATATCATATCGGCCACTGTTGGCAAAATCATCAACGTATACCAGCTGATTAGGTGGTGATGCCTATATAAGGCCATAACTTTTTCTATATCCCATATAAATATAATATACATATATACGAATATATAACTCCATCTGGTCATGGGTCACTGTACATGTATAAATGTATAAAAAATACGTTAATAACCTTTTTTCAGAATGCCATAAAAATCAATATGCCTTTCGGATAAACTTTATCAAATACGTATTTTTCTGAGACCCGTGAATAGAAGATATAATAATAATTCACATGGGGAATCAAGAATATAGACACCCCTAGTATTTCTATGAATAGAGTCATTTATGAAAGTTGCGTATTTTGCTCGTTTTATTTGTATTATTTGGATCATGCCAAAAAGAAAGAAGGGATAGTCTTAACATACCTAGGCCGATTCTCTAGACAATCCTTCTAACGCATGCCAATTGAGAAGAAATACGTAACAACGAGATCGAAATAAGAAACAATTTTTACAAAATACTCGAAGCAATAACGTTGCTATGCAAAGATAATCTTGGTTGAAGCTTTTTCATAAGAACTTAACAATAACGTTTGGTTTTTTTTCTTCTGGAAAATGATATTTGATTGAACTCTTTTCTTAAGAGAATAGAGATGACATTAGGAAGAATGAGGAATCTTGGATGAACTTTCATAGACAGAATGTTATTGTGTTCTTGGTTTAAAAGAATTGAAGATAAATTGTGAATTTGGAAAGTCATGCTTAATTATTATGTGGGCCCCACATGTCTAGCTTGGTATCTCACTTCTTTTTCAAAGTGTGACACCTTGAAACTTTAATACTTAGTCATTACATGTAAATGGGTGATTGCCACGTTGGGGGAGGGGTTTAATCTTATCCCAAGATTATTAATTAACTAGGTAATGACCCGTTACCCGATAATTAACCAATCACCTACGTAATTAAAAATTATCTCAAATTACTTGAATAAAACTCACTTTTAATACACATTATACACCTTAATATCATGGCCATGTGTTACCTTGAATGGTACTAGTCCATAAATACCATGTATTTTAGCTCGGCCCGAATTTTATTCCAACATGCCAAACTTGGACAAAAATTCATTTTCTTTGACTTCCTTCCCTTCTCACCTTCACGAATTTTCTCATCACTTGTTTGAAGTAGCATAATCCTTATAATCTCCAAATAATATTTTTCTTGGACTGATGTCAATTACCTTACGACAAATTCAACGTACAATACTACAGGGTACAACATCGTCATAATTTAATACTGCGAAGCGTAATATCATCATAATGTAGTACTGCTGGATGTAATGTCAATGTAATATTACGGGGCGTAACACCCACAAGACAACGAGATTGATTTTGGGAATGATTTGTTTCTAGGCACGCAACCTATATCAATTCCACCCTATAGAATAGATCCGGCAGAATTGAAGGAACTGAAAGAGCAGTTTAAAAGGGTTTCATCCGACCAAGTGTGTTTCCTTGGGGCGCGACTATTTTCTTCGTAAGGAAGAAGGATGGGTCATTGTGGATGTGCATCGACTATCGGCAACTCAACAAGGTCACAATCAAGAATAAGTTCCCACTGCTAAGGATAGATGACTTGTTCGATCAGTTGCAAGGTGCTTAGTACTTCTCCAGGATTGATTTATGATCAAGTTATCACTAATTGAAGATCAAGGAGCACTTTGAATTTTTGTGATGTTTTTTGAGCTAACAAATGCTCTAGCAGCTTTCATGGATCATATGAATCGAGTCTTCAAGCCTTTCCTTGACTGTTTCGTTATAGTGTTCATTTATGACATCCTGGTATATTCACGAAGTCCAGAGGACCATGTCGATCATCTAAGGGCAGTTTCACGGACTCTATATCAGCACAACTTGTATGCAAAGTTTTCGAAATGTTAGTTTTGGCTCGAGTTCATTATTTTCTTGGGTCATGTTGTATCCAGTGAGGGAATCAAGGTTGATCCTCAAAAGATTCCAACTATGAAGACGTGGCCTAGACTTACAACTCTAAGAGATATTCGTAGTTTCTTGGGCTTAGTTGAGTATTACATGAGTTTTATGGAGGGATTCTCTTCTCTTTCCTCTCCATTAACTAAAGTGACACAGAAGGCAGGTAAATTCTAGTGGTCAGCTGTGAAAAGAGCTTTCAAGAGTTGAAGTCAAGGTTGACCACGACACCAATATTGACCTTATTGGAGGGTACAGAAGGGTTTGTTGTGTACTGTGATGCTTCAAGGGTTGGGCATGGGTGTGTATTGATGCAACATGAAAAGGTGATCGCTTATGCTTCTAGCAACTCAAGAACCATGAGAAGAATTATCTAACACATGACTTAAAACTTGCGGTGGTGGTGTTTGCATTGAAGATTTGTCGTCATTATTTGTATGGGGTCCATGTGTACATATTCACAGACCATAAGAGTCTTCATACATCTTCAAGCAAAAAGAGTTGAATCTAAGGCAAAGGAGGTGGCTTGAGTTAATTAAAGAGTATGAAATTGACATTCTCTATCATCCGAGAAAAGCTAATATTGTGGCGGAGGCTCTTAGCCAGAAATACATAGGTAGTTTTTCTCACTTGGAGGCACGTCAAAGGCCGATGGCCAAGGAATTTCATCGGTTGGCTAGTTTGGGAGTTCGGCTTATGGACTCTAGCGAAGGTGGGGTGATTGTGCAAAATATGGTCGAGTCATCACTCATAGTGGAAGTGAATGAGAAACAATATGATGATCCATTATTGGTGCAGTTGAAGGAGGGCAATCATAAACACAAAACCATAGCTTTTTCTCCTTGCAAGAATGATGGTATGCTAAGGCACCAAGGGAAACTGTGTGTTCCAAATGTGGATGGTCTCCAGGAGAGAATTATGACCGAGGATCATAGTTCCAAGTATTCCGTGCACCTAAGCTCTACAAAAATGTACCATGATGTCAAGGAAGTCTATTGGTGGAATGATGTGAAGAGAGATGTAACGGATTTTTTGGCTAGATTCCCAAACTATTAGTAAGTGAAGGCCGAGCACTAGAAGCCCAGTGGTTTGGAACAGAATATAGAAATTCCAATGTGGAAGTGGGAGATGATCAACATGGACTTTGTAGTAGGTCTACCCTTCATGCCTCATAAGTTTGACTAAATTTGGGTGATTGTGGATCGACTCATGAAGTCGGCACACTTCTTGCATGTTAAGGCCACCGACACAGCAGAACATTATGCATAGTTGTATATTGTAATGACCCGACCGGTCATTTTGCATTATCGGACCCCGTTCCCCTAAATGAAACGTCCCATAGCGGCTTATTGTAATTTATGACTTACGGGGGTGGGTGGTCTGGGATTCAGAAATGTTTAGAGAAATATTGGAACACTTGGTACCTTAAGGTTGGCCTTTAAGGCCAAGTTTGACTTCGGTCAATATTTTGAGCAAACAACCTCGGAATCGAGTTTTGACGATTTTGGTAGCTTCGTATGATGATTTCAGACCTGGGCATATGTTCGGAATAGGTTTTGGATAACCGGGAGCGTTTCGGCGCCCAATATCGAAATAAGAGTTTCCTTAAGTTAATATTTTGGTTTGGGACATGTTTTTGTGTTATCGGGGTCCGAACGGAATTCTGAGACCGGGAATAGTTCCTTTATGTCACTTATGACTTGCCTGCAAAATTTGGTGCCATTCCGAGTAGTATAGGTCGGTTCGGCGCATTGTTAGCGAATTCTAGAAATTTAAGTTCAAAGTTTAATTCAATTTGGTTTTGGGGTCGAATTCTTAGTTTTGTTGTTGTTTTTCACGTTCCAAATATTTGAGCTAGTCCGTATCATGAATACAGACTTGCCAGTGCCTTTGGACGGGGTCCTGAGGGGCTCGGGTGAGTTTCGGACCCCTCGGAGCTAATTTCAAAACACTAGAAATTCCAGGTCTGGTTTCCTTCCCTGTGATCGCGGATAGGTTACTGCGTTCACAAAGAAGGAACTGGGCAGGGTGGTGAATGCCCTATGAGTTCGCACAAAGGGCACTGCGATCGCGATGGGTTGGGCTCCTGACCCAGTGCGATCGCACACCCCAGCCGCGTTCGCACAGAGCCCAGCCTTTGGGCCATCCCAGCTACTCTTTACCCTGTGCGTTCAGAGGGCTCTCTCCGCGTTCACATAGAAGGCCCATGAGGGCCTGGTCATTTAAAGCTCTGCGATCGCACTACCCAGGCTGCGATCGCATAGAGGAGACCACTGGGTAGTGTGTTTTTATAACGGGATTTAATTCATTTCCCTCATCTTCTTCTTCTTCCTTGGGACGATTTTCATCATTCAAGAAGGGAAAACGACCTAGTTATTGATGGTAAGTGAATTCTACCGTAATATTAGTTTCATGCATGGATTACAAGCTAAATTAACTACCTAATTAGTGAAAAATTAAGGATTTGGGGTAGTAGCCTATGGCTTTTGAAAATGTAGAAAATACCCGTCAATTAGCTATGAAATCAAGTAAAAATCATATATTAATGATCCTTAGGCTATGGGTGAGTGTTTCCTTCGAGAATTTTTGGAATCCGAGCATGTGGGCCCGGGGTTGGATTTTAGGATTTCTTCAAGAATGATGAATTTGGCTAAGTAGTAGAAGAATTTAATGCTTTGAGTATAAATCGATATATTTGTATAACATTTGGCTAGTTTCGAGTCTGTGGGTGTCGAATTTGGAGTTTCGGGCGCGTTCTTTACCCGGAAAGTAGGTTCGACACGAGGTGAGTCTCCTTTCTAACCTTGTAAGAGGGAACTGTCCCCCTAGGTGCTTTAAATGACTATGTGCTAATGTTTGTGGGGGCTACGTACATGCAAAGTGATGAGAGTCCGTATGTAGCGACTATTATTGTTATGTCCGGGTAGTTACGCCTACACCATGCCTTATGTTTTTCCTTGAAATGAACCATATGCTTAGTGAATTAATGTTATGTGCGGCTTGTTTCCCTGAAATCATGGAATTTAAGTAATTTTAAGTAATTGTTCACGAAAAGTAATTTATAAGGAATAATTGTGTGGATTGTGTGTGGATGAGACCGCTTCGCAATTTATATTCCGCAAGCCGAATGTTATTTCCCCCACTCTCATGGGAGCGGGTCGTATGCCACGGCGAGATTGAAAGATATATATTATGGTTCGGGTCGTTCGACCCTCGGCAGCGCACAGATATGATCATTATGATGGCTCAGGCCGGTTGTCCTAATCCTGTATGCGCATGTTAAATTGTTAATGATTCCTTTTTTATGGATTTTAGTGGACAGATATATTTTTAAAGGAAAGAAAATAATAATAAAGTAGAAATTGTATATTTACTTCCAGTATTTATTTGAATTACTGTCATTTTTAATATTTACTATTTTTATCATCCTTATATGTCTGTTACTGATATTATATCTTATTAATCATTCTGTTGGACCTTAGTGAGTGTCAAGTCAACCTCTCGTCACTACTTCGTCGAGGTTAGGCGGGATACTCACTGTGTACATATTTTTTTATGTACTCATGCTACGCTTCTGTACTTAATTGTACAGGTTCTGAGGCTGGTGCATCTGGTTATCAGACCAGAGCTCTATTCTAATCGTAGTTGGACCTGACTTCACGGTGAGCTGCTTCTCGTGACGATCCTCGGCAGCACCATGGAGTTTTATTTTGTTTATTTCCCATCTATTTCTTTCAGACAGTAGGACTGTATATTATATCTTTTGTATATTCTGTTAGGATGCCCGTAGGACTTGTGACACTAGTTCATGGCACACATGTAGTGGTTATTTTGGTTTGCGGGTCTGTATATATATATATATATATATATTGGCTCACTCCTCTTTACGACTACTTTTGCTTAAAAATGGCTTACTATCTTTTTCAATTAATGTTTTGAACTTTAAAACTTGGCACGTGTTGGGATGTTTACTCAAATATGGGAAAATCCTTAGTAATCTGAGTGTGGGCTTGCCTAACCCCAGTGGCGCCATCACGACCTGAGTTAGTATTTTGGGTCGTGACATATATCATAGTTAGATTTCATAGCACTCCAGTTTCCATCATCTCTGATCGAGGCGTGTAGGTTACTGCTAACTTTTGGCAGAAATTTCAGCAAGGTTTGGTGGCTCAGATGAATTTTAGTACAACTCTCCATGCACAGACCAATGGGCAAGTAGAGCGGACTATATAGACACTTGAGGATATGTTGTGTGCTTGTGCTCGTGACTTCAAAGGTAGCTAGGATGATCATTTTCCACTCATAGAATTTTCTTACAACAACAGTTATCACGCCAACATTCAGATGGCTTCATTCGAAGCTCTATATTGTAGGAGATATAGATCTCTCATTGGTTGGTTTAAATTTTGAGAAGTAGAATTGATAAGGCCATACCTCGTGCATCATCTATGGAAAAGGCTCAGAGTCTCCAGAAGTCCTATTCTGATGTACGTCATCGGGATTTGGAGTTCCAAAAGCATGATTGGGTATTCTTGAAAGTTTCTCCCATGAAGTGTATAATGAAATTTAGGAAGAAGGGAAAATTGAGTCCAAGGCATATCAGACCGTACAGAATCTTGTAGAGGGTTGGTTAGGTGGATTATAGTAGGGGTGTGCATTCGATTTATCGATTCGATTTTGACCCTTATAGATAATTACTTATCGATTATCGATTTGTACATATTCTTATCATTATCATTCCAATAAGGTTTCAGTTTTTTCGATTTTGATTTATCGATTTTTGGGGCTTATCGATTCAGTTATCGATTACACCAATAAGAAAATTTATGGGATTCCGCGGAAAGTATATCGCTATAAACACGCCTAACTAATATGGACAAAAAGAAGCTAAAATAAGACGAACACCGTTTATAATTGCTTTCCCCATTTTGATGGAAGTTGCTTTTTCTTTTCCTGAAAAATTACTTCATGAAAATGACGAAAAAAATGACTTGTCATATCAAACACACATGCACAGACAATCTAGATTTAAAATGGGAAGGAAAGAGGGCCATGTCAAACCTGTGATAGGCCCTTGAGAACTGATCCAATATTTGGAATCGCAAACCAGTACATGTTCGGATCAATAAGTTGCTGCGTCTTAGAGGAAATACAAGGGGGAAAAAGAACAGAGACAGCATGAGAAAGGAATTGAATTAAAATTGGGATAGTAAGACATACCACTTCAATGTAAGATTAGATTATGCCAAATATAATTCTTTCAATTCAACAATTCTAACCCAATTAGAATCCTTCACAGAAATTGGAAAGAAGTAGCCTCTTATTACTTACATTACATTCATAACTACGACAAACTGATTAAGGTTCATCCTAGAGAATTTTTATTGGCACCAACAGGAGTCTTAAATTATCATAAGAATCAGAATATGCATTCTAATTTCGTTGTTCTAGAATACAAGTCAATATTTTGGATGTTGGGGCCTTAAAGGGTATAATAAAACAAATGTTAGCATCAGACCACCAGTCCAATTTACATGACAATGAAGAATCTGAAATCTGAATATAGCTTACCAGAAGTCAAGCATTAATTAAGAGGGAGATGTGTTTCTCTTTCACCTTTCCCCCCTAATGACATAAGCGAACACTAAGGCCACCGGAAAAGAAAAAAGAAAAAGTAAGAAAAGCGATGCTGAAGTGAAGAATGTGTAGAGTAAATAATAGGGTTAGGGACTTAGGGTAAAGGAAAGGGTATTATAGAATAAGGGTATATTTGTCTTTTTAGTATATCTTATCGATTTATCGATAAATCGATAACCGAAGAGGACAATATCGAAATCGAAATTGATAACTCGATAAGGAAAATTTCGAAATCGAAATCGAAACCGATAAATCGATAAACCGATATTGATAAACCAATAACAAACAATCGACGATTTATCGATAAATCGATTTGAATGCACAGCCCTAGATTATAGGCTCGATTTATCTCAATATATATCCTTAGTGCACCCAGTGTTTCATGTGTCTATGTTGAAGAAGGTGGTTGGAGATACGTCGCTCATCGTCCGGGTAGATACTATTGAATTTAATGAAGAATTGCCTTATGAGGAGATCCAGTTTCCATCCTTGATAGACAAGTTTGAAAGTTGAGGCATAAAGAGATTACCTCCGTCAAAGTGCTATGGCGGAACCAACAAGTTGAGGAAGCCACTTCGGAGGCCGAAGAAGAAATGAAGAGGAAGTACCCTCACTTGTTTGTGTAACAAAATAATTGTGTTAGGAGAATGTTAGAAGTTTACTTTCCATGAGTTATGTTCAAACTTGTAAAGTTTATGCTAAGATGCCCCTGTTGGAGAAACAATGCTTATAATGTTATAGTTTGTGTTGTTTCCATGCTATTATGTGTTGTTGTGTTATGACTATTTTGTTAGGATTGGTTTTTGTGGCTCTCTGACAAGTGGATAGGACCAAATACATGGGAAAATCTACCAAAATTTTTGGAAATTTGGGGAGTTAGCCAATTTGGAATTGTTGGTGCGTGAATAAAGATTTAAGTCATATTGGGTGTCTATGGCGGACTCTAACCCTCATTCGAGGACGAATGATGCTAAGCGGGGGAGGATGTAAGGACCCATAAAAGTTCACTAAAGATTTATGGTTTTATGGTGCCAAAGGTAATCTAATGTGTTTTGAAGGTTGCGGTACAAATTTTTGCACTTGCAATGCATTGTGGAGTTGGTAGAAATGTTTTGTAGAAAATGGCATTTTTGAGATCCATTTTGCGACCGCGGATGGATCGGTTCCGCTGACTGCACATCCATCACAGATTGGATCAGATAAAGCTAAATATTGAGGGTCAGTTCATGGTCCAATGTGCGACCGCAGATCCATTTCGTGAACTGCATATACGTTGCATAACCATCATGAAAGTATTTGGAAGAATATTTCGCGATTGAATGTGCGACCCAAAATCATTCCGTATACCACAGATCCATCATGGATCTTACCATACCCAACCCAAATCTTGGAGACCATTTCGTGGTCCAGTTTGCAGACCGCACAACCTTTTTGCGATGCATTCCGCGATCGCGGATTTTATTCGAAGAGACATTTTTGAGAATTTCCCTAACCCGACCCTATTTTGATATAAGACTTAAGGAGGTCATTTTTGTGGGACTATTAGTTTATTTTAGAGAGATAGATAGAGAGAGAAGCTCCTAACCATTTTCTCTTTAATTCTTGCTCATCTCTTGAAGATTCAAGGAGGCTACTCACAAGGTCTTCCACCAAAGAGGTAAGTCTTTATCCCTAGCCCACATGCAATGTTTTATAATGAATTTATGAGTATGATTTTTATGATGGGGCTTATGGGATGGTGATTGGAAGCCGTAAGCCCTTACATTGCGAACTTGGGGTGTATGAGAAGAATGTGGGGTGCGGTTCATGAGTTTGAGGGTGAATCATTGGGCATGCATGTGCCAATGAAGGTGGTATGGAGGTTGTTGAACTAATGTGGGTAAGTTGTTGTTTGAAATTGGTTGTGGGGTGAAGGATTGTCATCATAGAACCTTCTAGTCGATTTCACATTTTTGATGTTTGATGAAATGCCAAAGAGGGATAAACCTATGAGAACCTTGATAATTATGGTTCAATTTGACTACGTTTCTATAGATTGAAGTTGCTAAGAGTAGTAGGATGTTGTATTAATCCTAAGTAAACCTTAATCAATTTATGTTGGCTAAACCTCCTCGGTAGAATTGGATTCCATGATCTCTATTTTAACTCCAAGTATGGTTTGTCCAAGTTCCTATTCTTATTGTATCAAATTGCCACGAATGATTGATGTATCAAATGTTTATTTACCCAATTCATGTTTTAATTGCTCTCATATACCATTTTCACCCTTTGGAAATACATCAAGTATGATTGATTTATCAACCGCTTATGAACTCAATCTATGATTCCATTGCAATCACTATGTCTATGTTTGTAAATATTTCCAATGTGTTTTGAGCTCTTATGTACTTGTGAGTTGAAGCTACAATTTTTCCAATGTTCTAAATGTCTTTACATGTTTTATCGTGATCCATGGCAAGTAAAGGAATGAAAGTATGAAATTTGAAATGCGGCCACCGTGCCAAGAATGAAGATTATCATATATGGTCAAAAGTGCCAATGAAATGAAAGTATGATATGAATATATTTCTTTTATATAGAAAGTTCTTTGGGAGTATCGTTAGGTCACCGAGGAAGGATGGGTTATAAATGCCAACCCTAAAAATTTCACGCACCAGTGTAGGAATTTATTGAGGGATGGATCCCCATTATATTATGTTGATATTATTCTCCTTGATTGGGATGAGTTGATAGCTAGCAAATACCTTGTCGACCCACATGACATTGTGGTGAGATGACCTATCCTATTGGGTGGAGATCGAACGCCATGCCGCGCACATGGTGGAGGTACCATGTTTCTATGTCAACCCTCAAACATTGGGGTGAGACGGCTTAGCCGATCGGGCGGAGCTCGGACTCCATGCCACGTGCATGGTGGTGTGTCAGTACTAAGGATTTCCCACCCTTAAAATATTAATGCTTACTTTAAGGTTATTTTGTTTTAACTTGACATTTAAGTATTATTGAGTTTCTTTTCTTCCATGTTTCTCTTCTTCTATGTTGGCATTCCATTCCATGAGAGAGTATTTAACTTTATTGCTAGTACTATTCACTTATGTACTGACGTCCCTTTTGCTCGTAGCGCTGCATCTTTAATGGATGCATGTGGTTCCTTAGTAGGCGGTGCTAATCATTGATAGCAACATATCCTCTTCTTAGCTGATTTGGTGTGCCTTACTCCATGTCGGGGCCCTATGACATTTGATTCTTCTACATTGTATTTTGAGGTATATCCTGGGCCTTGTTACTGGCACTTCCATATTGTACTCATGTTTAATTAGAGGCTCTGAAGCCATACTATGGCTTGTGTTTGGATTGGGGAAAAACAAACTAAAATGTTGTAGTTGTCGGACATATTTCCACTTCTAAATTATGAACTAGAAATCTTTTGGTAATTATTAGTGAAGCTCCGTTAAGTAATGGAATATGATGTTGTACATTTTATCCTCTTGTTGTTTACCTTTTATTATTTATTCTCAAGTTATTCATGGGCAAGGTTGTTTAATAGGCACTAAGTAGGCTTGCTTGACTAGGGTACCTCGTTTGAGCGTCGGTCCCTCTCCCCAAGGTCGGGGCGTGACAGCCTGCTCCCCAAGGTCGGAGAATGACAAACTTCGTACCAAAGCCTAAGATTTTAAACTGTCATGGGATGTCTTAGAGCCATGTCTAGTAGAGTCCTCTTATGGGTGTGAAGTTTACCACAATTATAATTAGGAGGCTACTTGGACATTTAGGAATGTCACTGTTCTTTGATATTCTAGATCGTGTCATAGAGCTCAAGGTAGGAAGCTAATTGCCCCATCGTGTCTCCTTTTTCAAATAAGTAGTCCACGAGTTCAAGGCGGTGAAGAGGGAGTGACCTCACCATTGAATATGGGTGACATTGCACAAGTGTTCATCGGGAGAATGGGCCAAGCCTTGGAGGAATTGGAAGCGCGAGTTACTAGGGGAATTACCCTTGTTCCACTTCATGGTAATGTCCCCGCAACACCGAATCATGCGGCACAAGCACCTGGGAAACGAAAGGAGGGTTGTTCGTGCCAACAAGCCAGAATATCCGATTTGTAATAAGAGCCACTTGGGGATATATTACATGACTCTTGAGATATGTTATGGTTGTGGCAAGACGGGACACACAAAGAACAAATTCCCCAATCTAGGTACACCTAGCCAAGCCTGGCAGACTTGTGGTACTAAAAAGTTGGCATCGTGCTGCAAGCATGCTCAGGAGCATTTTAGGGTCGGTAGGCCCGGGCACTTCCAAAGGCAGTGCAACCAACAATAATTGAGAGTTGCACCAACACCCACACCGCGATCCGGTAGAGATATTGTTAACCCTATGACTATGAGGGCCAAAAGGAAAAGTAGAGAGGATGCACATGATGTATGCAAAAAGGGTTAAGATCTCACTAGTACGGCGAGCCAGCCTAGCGGACCTCATATTTGTTGCAAGAAATTTAGGAGGTGTCATTTGGGGGGTAAGTCATCAGGGTACCAATGCATGTTATGGGTGTGGAATCGATGTGCATCAGATAAGGCATCGTCCCGGCAACCAAAGGATAGCCATTAATAGTACATCATTGTGAACATCATATAACTTTTCTTGTCATATATGGACATCTACATTGAAGATGCAACATAAACATGATCTTAACATGATATTGAGTCACAAAATAGCATGTACATTCACAAAATATTGCATGTACATACTTTTGAACCATATGCATCATTCGTTGACCATCTTACATATAATCTCTTAGGAATTGATTCTATAATAATTTCATTGAATCGAGTTACAACCGTAGGGTAATACTTTTAACTTACTTCTCCAAATTCTCAAAAAAATACTTTACTTGAGTAAATTCTTATAGGACATATTGTTTCAACTAAATAACATCTACTGGCTTGTGCACACACCCTCGTAACATTAACCTACACGACATCGAGTGATATGTAAAGCAACTGTGTTGAGGCCTTTTTATCCCACTCTCTTTCTTTCTTATACGGCTCATAGGATTTAAGAACTTATTTTACTTCCTTTTTGAACATTATCGTGAACTCTCTTCATTGTTTAAAAACATAAAATCACACCTCAACACCTTCATATATTTTATTTAAAGGGTCACTTATCCATATAGGACTTCCCCTGAAACTTAAGATCCTCACAAACTTTTTATAGAACTACCACTTGTTTTCCTTCTGAGTGTAACACATAGTCCACTTGATTTCATCCTCAATAAGTAACTCACCTCGTCCCCAGTATTGTAGCTACCAATGATGTGGCCTGGTATTGCAGGTTGAGAGCTATTATGGCATAAACATGTCTAGCTCATAACAAGTTTTCATCTTTTTTTTTCACCTCTGCAATATGTTTTGAGTGTTTAAATTCATCGTTCTAGTCTTCCCAGCTTTTTGGGATAAATGTGAGAGAATGCTTACTTTTATGTGCCGCTTTAACACTTCCCTTCTTGTAGGATTCTTAAGGGGCTCTCCATCAAGTCCAAATACACTTTTCAGTTATTATAGCATCACATATGTTTTTCATGCTTGTCCTATCTTTCTTTAGCATTTGGGTACTTGCGAAGTCACAAACCTGTGGTGAGCTCATTATGAACACTCGCAAACCTTCCTTATTTACTCTACCATACTTCCCTGGGTTCCGTTATCCTTAACACCCGGCTTTAGGATCATTGACCATGTCAAGTACATTGTCATGTGCGGAGAATTTATCTTCCCTAACATTCCACACCCCTAGGTGCACATAGGTTTATCTTTTGCATTTATATATAGGGCATAATATTAACTATTAGAACCTCTCTAACCCTTGCATGACTTCACAACAATATTAATACATCCTAGTTATATGGTCTCACTTTTGTGTGGTTAAACTTAAGTAGCCTTACTGTGGCCTTTCCTTCCCCACTTGTGGGTGGATGCTCCAGATTTGACACGTCTTGAAATTATCAACTTGAGGGGCAAGTCCTCCCGTATAGGACCGACCATTGGGAGGGTTAAGTTTCTAAGGTGATAACCTCATAAGTGTTTAACCTCGTTTTCCACATATTGGGCTTGGGACCTAGATTCCTTGGGTCACTTACCGTTAGAGCATACTGCAACTTTGTATATATGTATTTTTTAAAGAAAATTTCCAATCACATTTAGGGTGCAAGGATCTTCTCACGTCGAGTCCGTCTGATGTTCCATACGCTCAAGGAGACATCTTATGACACTTAGTTAGCCATTTCCCCTTAAACTTATCATTGCCATACAAGACACATATGGCATAAAGAACTCATCACTATCTCTTTCGTAACTTCTCGTCTCCTAAGAATAACTTATATTATCGTATATATCCTCCCGGCCATGCCTCCCATATATCACATACCTAAACAACTTACTTCTTTTACATCTTAGGATTATATACATGGTTCTCATATTATCCATATGTACTAGTTGACTCTATGTCTCATTTAGTCGAATCAGTGATGTTATTGACATGATTAACCATGCTAGATCTTTTGGTAGTGACCTTGATACTTCTTCGAATATAACTTCCTGAAATGCCTCTCTACTCAACACATTTATGGATTCTTGAACATTTCCAACTCAATCTCGAACTTCGTTGTTCCTATTATAATTAAAGTTACTAGGGTAGAAGGTTCAAATATGTAAAAAGTATCATTCCATACATGGCAGGATATTCTATGGTCATGTTCATTCAAACACATTGCAGAATAAGGTGGAGGAGGTTTAGGGTTGCCAAAATTCCTATTCGGATGTTAGACATAGAGATGTGGAGTTTGAGGGAGATGAATGGGTGTTTCTCAAGATTTTTCTCCATGAATAAGTTATGTGATTTGTTAGGAAAGGTACATTGAGTCTGATAAACATTGGGCCTTATAAAATCTTGAAGAAAATATTCCAAGTAGCCTATGATCTTGAATTACCTCAAGAGTTGTCTTACGTGCATCCTGTGCTTCATTTATCTCTATTGAAGCAAGTGATTGGGGATTTGTCACTCATCTCCCCTGTGGAGAATGATGGAATTAATGAAGGTTTGAAGAGGTTCATGTTGCCATCCTTGATAGACGAGTTCATAAGTTGAGGAATAACGAGATCGCGTCTGTCAAAGTGCTATGACGAAGCCAACAAGTTGAAAAGGCCCCTAGGAAGGCAGAAGGAGATATGAGGAGGGAATATCCCCACTTGTTTGCAAAACCTAATGATTGTGTTTAAAAGAATATCAGAATTTTACCCTTCTATGAGCCATAAAGTTCGGATAGAAATTTGACAGTATAAATGTAAAGGGGAGGACTCCAAGGGACTATGATGATCAAGCAGCTCCACCTTGAATCCTCGCGATCAAGAAGCTAACTCTATCTGGGACCGCTATTCCCAACCCCAGCATCTGCACAAAAATATACAGAAATGTAGTATTAGTACACCACAGTCATTACCTAGTAAGTATCAAGACTAACCTCAGTGGATTAGTGACTAGGTTCAAGTCAAGACACTCACTAATCAAATAACATGTGCAAAATATCAATTTAAATCTAACAACAGAAAATCAAATCAATAAATGGAAACAAAGAGTAATTATGTGATAAAATAATAAAATAATCAAGGCATAGATAAAATACAAGTGGAAGCAATTAAGGAAAAACAATGACAGTTCTAATCCACAAACCGTTCCGACACGGGATTTACAACAAGAGCTACCTCGAGGCACCACACCTCATAACCACAACCTCAAGTCACAAATCAGGAATCTTATACACATGGCACCTCGTTCCCACATTATCAATCACCCTTGCACGGCAATATCTCGTGCCACAACATAAGTCACAATCGCACGGACAACTCACGTGCAGCAAGGACAACTCACGTGCCAATATCACAACCTCCCGACACGGTCACAGGATACCAGTCCCACTCATATCACAGAGAAAGCAGATATATAAGAATACATGTACATGATCAATGAACATCAAGTTTCATACTCTTGGACTGGTAAATATGACATGATACGGTGTATGCTTGTGCAAGTGTACTATCGCAATTCAAATCGTCAAGTAATATCATAGACACCGAGTAGTACATTGGGAACAACACAACAAATCGCGTAATATGCATGACTGTAATGACCGGGCCGGTCGTTTCGAGAGTTTAGATCTGTTTCCCCCGTTTCAACTTCATTTATGTGTGTTGGGTCGGTTGGTTCGGGTTCAGAGTGGTCATGGTGAGCATTGAGGCAATTCGTCTATCAAGGTAGCCTAATAGTTGAGAAAGTCAACTGAGAGTCGACATATTGGTGAACAACCTCAGAATGCGGATTTTATGGCTCGGATAGCTTTTTTAGGTGATTTGGTACTTAGGAGTGTGTTTAGAATATTTTTGTGATGTCCGGTGTAGAATTAGGCTTGAATTGGCGGAAGTTAGTTTTTGGCGATTTCTTTGGCAGTGGAAAATAGGCTATCGGGGTTGGAATGGGAATTCGGAAGTTGGAATGGGTCTGTAATGTCATTTTTAGTATGTGTGCAAAATTTCAGGTCAATCGGAGGTTATTTGGTTGGTTTAAGCGTAGTTGGCGAAATTTGGAAATTTTAAAGCTCATAGGCTTGAATTTGATGTAATTTTGGTATTTTCGTATTGTTTTTGGTGTGTAAAAGGCTCAACTAAGTTGGAATAATGCTATGGGGTGTGTTGGTATGTTTGGTTGGGGCCTCGAGGGGCTCGAGATTGATTTCGGATGGTTGGCGGGGTTTTTGAACTTGGAAATTTGCAGCAATAGCTACTGGTGTGAAGTGTTGGTGTTGGCCGCACCTGCGGTAGGTCATCCGCAGGTGCGATGTCTCAGGTGCAATGGGCAATGCACAGGTGCAAAAAATTCTAGGCAGGGGAATTTCCGCAGGTGCGAAGTTTTGGTTGGTCGCACCTGCGATGCCGCAGGTGCAAAGGATTGGCCGCAGGTGCGGAATTTAGTCCGTTAAGTGGGATTCCGCAAGTGCGCACCTGGGACCGCAGGTGCGGGTCCGCAGGTGCGGAAATGCTGGCAGAAATCGTATATAAGAGGCATCCGTGAAATTCATTTCATTTCACCATTTTTTCATGCGAGAGGAGCTCCTTTGAAGGCAAATTGGAGAGGGGATTTGTGATTCTTCAGTGAAGGTAAGTTCTCAGGTTATTAACATCGTTTCTATGCTATTTTAATTCGAATTAGGCTTGTATTTGAAGGATTAAAGTAAGAAAAGTTTGGAAAATGGGAGGAAAGAGTTGGGAATTTCTTTTGGCAATTTTAGTGGGCAATTGTGGTCTGATTTCGATGTTCTTGTTATGTACGGTCTTGTGGGAGGATAAGGGTTCTTGTGAGGTCAATTTTATCGGATTCCAAGATGTTGGCCCGGTGCTCGGGTTTGGCCGAATTTCGAGATTCTTGTATAATTTGATAATTTTTGATTGGGTTGTGTTCCTTGAGTATATATTAATGATGTTGAACTGATTTTGGCTAGATTCAGAGAAATCAGAAGTCAATTTGATGGGCATGAGCATAGCGGACTAGTGTTGTGGCCCGGTAGAGGTAAGTAATGGTTATAAATCTTGTCCTGAGGGTATGGAACCCCGGACTACATATTTTCTCACTTATTTTAGAAAGGTGCACATGTCGGCTGACGAGTATGTGGCGCGTACTGATTTTTGGATTGGACAAGGTCCTCTCCGCGGCAACTAATGAGTTACATATTTACTCAAAATCTTATGTTAAATCATATTCTAAAGATTGTTGAAATATTTGGGCTATACGCCATGTTTGGGGCCTCGTGCCGATCTGTTTAGACCCCTTGGGGGTTTTTCACTGCTGTTTTTCCTCACTATGTATTGATGATTTCACTCGCTGCATTATGCATACTATTTTTGAAACTCAGCATGATTTACACCACTTTAAGATTTAAACTGATATTTTGGGTCGAGTACCCTGTTTTACTAAATTCGCCCAAGGGGCCTTTCAAGTGGTTCTGTTGAGTGTGGCCGAGGGCCAAGAGTGATGGCGAGGTGCTGAGTGATATTAGCGCTTGAGCTGAAGGAGCCCCTCCGGAGTCTGTACACACCCCCAGTGAGCACACCGAGTGCCGAGTGACGAGTGATTAGGAGGCCTAGTGACGAGTGATTAGGAGGCATGAGTGATTGTGAGGTGCTGAGTGACTGTGAGGCATGCCCGAGAGGCTGATTATGATAAATATTTTGCCCGAGGGGCTACTGATGATTGTACTATATTCATTTTCATACTAAATCTTTCGGTTTGAAGTTGTTAAAAATATGCATTCTTTAAAGGATTTTTCTGAAGTTGATTTTAAGGCATGATGATTTCACATATCTATGTTATACTGTTGGAAAGAAAGGTTGTGCATCTTGTGATTTGATGACATTGATTTTATATGTTTCTTGCTGCTGAGACCTGATTTATTTTCATTACTACTGAGTTGGCGTACTCACATTACTCCCTGCACCTTGTGTTCAGATTCAGGTGTTAAGGCAGGGTGAGCTGTCTATCTATTCCAGGGATTCTCGGAGGTTTGCGAGGTAGTTGCATACGTCCGCAGTCCTGCTCCCTCTCCTGCTTACTATTACAGAATTTATTTTCGTCGAGTTGTATATTTTATGTAGATGCTCATGACCAGTGACTCCAGGTTCTCGGGGGTTGTATTTAAGGTTCTGTATAGATTTAACTGTTTTATAAATGTTTAAAGGAAACTTTTATAGGTAATCGGTATAGTAAAGAGGTAAATGGGATTGTATTATGATTTGGGTGAAGTTTTGGCTGGCCTAGTTCCATGATAGGCGCCATCACGACTGGCCTGGATTTGGGGTCGTGACAGATTGGTATCAGAGCGCTAGGTTACATAGGACTCACCGGTCATGAGCAGGTTTAGTACAATATTGTGGATCGGTACGGAGACGTCTTTACTTATCTTCGAGAGGCTGCGGAACCCTTAGGAAAATATCACATTTTTAAAATTCTTGTCGTGTGAATCCATTGTATTCAGCCAAGAGCGTAACTCTTGAATTCCTTCCATGTATTCGAGCGCACACGAGAGCGCTTGGTATTAGCTGTGCATCGACGGCTTGTGGCTTCCATGGATGAGATATGATTTTGGCATGTTGGTAATTGGCCAGTCTGGAGAACTTAAGGCCGGATTCATTATGTGGCTTGATTGCTGATTTCGTTGTGTGGGCGCATGTAATTGGGGACTTGTATGTCCGTTTGTGTTCTTATTGATGAGAAATGGTGACTAAGATTCCTATGTGGTAGGTGTTATTTGATGATTAGATGTGTTCAGACTGTGAATTGTGTCAAAAGGGTTGGCTGGAAATGCGGTAAGATTTATCGAGTGTTTGATTTCTGTCTCGATTTGGTATATGGACTTGAGTTGTGAGTATGTTAGAAGACCTCTCATGTTGTGTAGTTGTGGAGTGAAGCGGATTTTTCTGTTGGGTTATGAGTCCCTGGTGATGTCTTTTGAGCTGATCATTTGCCCCAGTAACGTTCATGTATTTGGTTGACGGTGTATTCTAGCCGTATTAGCACTCCTAGTTATTGCACCATTGATGGCGTCCTGGCATATTCGCGTAGCAGGGAGTAGCATACTCAGTATCTGAGGATGGCATTATAAGGATTCAGGGAGGAAAGGCTCTATGCCAATTCTCCCATGAATTTTGGCTCGGTTCAGTAGCATTCCTAGGACACGTGGTGTCCAGTGAGGATATCCATGTGGTCAGTCATGTGTGGGTAGAGCTTCCAAAAGCTCGAGATTTCTGTGACCGCCGCTCCTGTGTTAGTTCTGCCATCAGCTTCAGGTTTTTACCGCGTATCGTGGTGCCTCAAGGGTAGATGTTGGTTGTGTTCATATGCAGGAAGGTGTAGTGATTGCATGATAGTTCTGGTCTTCAGAAGTGTATGGAGAGATAGCAATTGAGGCTAAGTGAGAAGGGGTATCTCCTGCGGGTTGTCTCAGGGCGTGTGGTCCCTATGTAGTTCTGTAATAAGCTCTCTTCTACCAGTAAAAGATATATGTTGTAATTGGGGTTTAGATCGCTTGTGGAAGTTGGCGTGACTACTGCAATGGTGGATGCGAGATTGGCAATTGATTTGAGTATTAGATGGTTTGGGTCATATAATCTTATGAAGAATTTAGTTGAATCCCACCACCACATGGTGGCAGTGTTAATGTGTGGGCATAGTCTTGTTTGTCTTGATCCTTGGCTTTGAGCTAAGTGGGGGAGTTCGTTATTGATAATTTGATTACATGATTATGTGTGGTATTGGTTTCAGTGCGAGGCATAGTGGTGAATCAGTTATGACCTACAGGCATGGGGTCTGGGAATGTCACGAGTAAGGGAAATTTCTTCGATATAGGTTGTAATGTACTCTGTAGGGTAACTGGGTTCTATTGAATGAGTTAGTGGAAATTGTAAAAGGTGTAGTGTGAGAAGTGTATGAATTTGCTTGTGGCTTCAAGTGAGTGGATTACTTTCCTAGTATGTCAGTGTGCAAACGGTTCAGGTGGATTCTGTCTAATTGGTCAGTGTGATTGAGATTTACGTTAGAAGACGTCAAGACTTGTGGTATTCTACATATCGGTATCAGGAAGGTGAAGGTAATGGCTTTAGATTCGCAGGGAGTCTCTTCGGGGTAAGTTTTCTAATGTGGTACATTTGGGGATGATTGAGGGAGTATTCAGTCGCTTCTGAGCCTTAGACGGTATGGTTTTGTGCTTGGGTCGCGTGTGGTGAGTCTGGGTTGCAAATTTGTGGTATTACGGCAGGAAGAAGTATCAATTTGAAGGTAATTCAGAAGAAACTTTGGTAAATAGGGCAACTGGGTAGTAGGTCGAATCGGCATGGTAAGGGATATGATTAGTTCTTTGGGTGTTCTTAAAGTGACGAGTTTTTCGGGTGTTTCTTAGCTATGCTCTTGGATTTTTGGTGGCCTGCATAGTTTGTTTGAATTAGAAGAATTTAGTCCTGATGGTTTGGTGTTGTGGAAATGGGATTTCGGATAGTTCCTGATGGTTTCCACCGCGGTTAAGGGTGCATATTTTCTTCTGGCGTGTAGTGAATTTTTTCTAAATAGGATCAAATGGAAGTTCTTGGCTAGTTGGGTACGTAGTTGCATGTGGCTCAGAAGGGACCACGGAGTTCCCGTATTTTTACTGGGTTGGCATGGCGTGTGCAGTATGTTGGGTGGAGTTGAGATTTGCATATGTGAGGTCACGGTTCGATTCTGGAAGGAAGGTCATAAATTCTTAGGCAGCATGGACAATTTCAGATGACTAGGTAGATGATATCACTATTTGGTACGACATGATGAGCTATATATATTTCAGAAGGAGCAATGTGTTTGAGTTAAGGGTACTTCATTGGTATCGCGGCGCCCTATTGTTGGATCGACTGTTGATATTCAAGGTTGCTTGGTGAACGGAAGAATTATAGGGGTATCCCTCGTGGAATGAATGAGTATTTGGGATGTGTTATGTATTCGAGCGGTGGAGTTGTGATCAGATATGGTAATCCGTACGTTTCATGGATTCTGAGACTGAGAGTTCTCATAAACAGGATATTTTGTGGTAGTGAACTGTGAAGATGCGAGTTGAGCTAGTCGGATGTTAGTATGTACCATGATTCTGTCATTCTGAACTTTTCGGTAAGTTATCTATCTATTGTGGGTGATCAGAGTTAATTTAGGGTCACCGGTAGGCTAATATGGGTGCGTGTTCTGCACCGGGTCAAAATTGTTGGCTCCAAATTTCTACTATCGAGGAATGTACCATTCGATTGTGATTGAGTTTATTCATGTTCTAGAGTGATCTATGAGTTACCCGTCTTTGTTGCGAGGAGTGGTGATTATTGGTTATATGCACATATGGTGCGGTTCTAATTGGGATTTATAACTAGATTTGAGTAACGTAAGTAATTGGGTGTTGCGGGATTGAGACGTGTTGGTTATATACCTTCTATTTCGGGTGGCATGGTATCGTCCGGTTTCCCCCGTGGTTATGGCAATGCACTTTCGGTACCTGATGGCGAATTTCGAATGGCTATTGATTTTGGGCAAGGTGTCTTGAAATATTTCAGGTGGACCAGCGGTTGGATGAGGTCGCGCAGTGTAGCGGAGTTATGTAGGGGTATGACCTTTGGTATTGGATACATGTGTTTTTGATTTTGCGGTGTGTGCCAGGTTGTTGGTATGATATGGTGATGGTAATTGTTAATGGCAGGATAGTCCTCTCGAGTGGATCTTTTATATAATTTGATTACATTGGGAAGTTGCTGTTAAGTGCCCAAGTTGCACAGGTTTTGGCTTTGAATTGTATCGATGTGTCGAATGGTTAGTGTCATGTTATCAGGGTAGTCGTGATGGATGAAAAGAGGACATTGGGCCTAGAGTGAACATTTTCAAAATTTCTACAACATGACTGTAACGACCCGGCCGATCATTCCGAGAGTTTAGCCCCGTTTTCCCTGTTTCAGCTTCATTTATGTGTGTTGGGTCGGTTGGTTCGGGTACAGAGTGGTCATGGTGAGCATTGAGGCAATTAGTCTCTCAAGGTAGCCTAATAGTTGAGAAAGTCAACTGAGATTTGACTTAGGAGTGTGTTCAGAACATTTTTTAGATGTCCGGTGTAGAATTTGGCTTGAGTTGGCAAAAGTTAGTTTTTGGCGATTTCCTGGTGGCAGTGGGAAATAGGCTATCAAGGTTGGAATGGAATTTCGGGAGTTGGAGCAGGTTCGTAACGTCATTTTGGACGAGATTTTAAGTAGGGTTCTTGTGTTAAGTATTCTTCAACCATCTTTGGTTCAATTTCATGAATTTATCTTGATTTTCACCATGCAATTTAAGGAATTAAACCCAAAATTAGGGAAGAAGGGTGCATGAGAATTGGAATTTCATTTGAGGTTTTGGGTAATCAATTGTGATCCTATTGTGATGATTTTGGTATGAGTAGAATCGTGGGAGGACGAGGTTTCTAGTGATGTAAAAATTTTCAGATTCTGAGACGTGGGCCTGGGGCTCGGGTTTGGCCAAATTTTGAGATTCTTGTATAAATTGATAATTTTCGATTGGGTTGTGTTTCTTGAGTATATATTAATGATGTTGAACTGGTTTTGGCTAGATTCGGAGCAATCGGGAGCCAATTTGAGGGGCAAGAGCATCGCGGATTAGTGTTGTGTCCCGGTGGAGGTAAGTAATGGTTATAAATCCTGTCCTGAGGGTATGAAACCCCGGACATTACATCCCTTCACGGATTTGGAGTGATGCAAACACTGGATGACGAGTGTGGGGCGTGCAGGAACTGAAAATTTGGAAATATGTTCCTTCTCAGGCAACTACTGAGTTGCGAAACTGCTTTTTAAGCATATGTTTTACAATATGACTACGAATTGATATATTTGGGTTGTAAGCCATGTTTGGGCCCTAGTGCCGATCTGTTTTAACCCCTTTGGGTCTATTTTACTGATATTCTCTCTACTTTGAAACTATGATTTTACACTCAGTCTTTCTTGTAAAATTGTTGACACTCCCATTTGATGATATTACTATTTCTTGAAATGAAATACTATTTGTGTCGAGAACCCCGTTTTATTTATGGCTCGAGTGGCATGTTGAGAGTGTCTGACTGAGTGAGGCCGAGGGCAATGTTGTGAGGATATTTATGATATGAGGCAGGCCGAGAGCCTGAGAATGATTGATGCCATGATTCGGCTTGTTTATTAGCGCTTGGGATGAAAGAGCCCCTCCGAAGTCGGAGTCTGTACACACCCCCAGTGAGCGGAGGTAGCTACAGAGTGCCGAGTGCCAAGCGACGAGTGATTGGGAAGCATGAGTGACTGTGAGGTGCTGAGTGACTGTGAGGTGTTGAGGGGCTGATTACGAGTGATGGTGAGGTATGACCGAGGGGCTGATTATGAGTGACTGTGAGGCATGCCTGAGGGGTTGATTATGATATATGTTTTGCCCGAGGGGCTACTGATGATTTTACTACTCTCACTCTGAGCTTATGAAATATGTTTTGCCTGAGGGGCCTCTATATGATTCATTTCATTTTTATACTAAACCTTTCGGTTGAAGTTGTTAGACATATGCATTCTTTAAAAGATTTTTTCTGAAGATGATTTTTAAGGCGTGATGATTTCACATATCTATGATATACTGTTGGAAAGAAAGGATGTGCCTCTTGTGATTTGATGACACTGATTTTATGTGTTTCTTGCTGCTCAGACTTGATTTATTTTCATTACTACTGAGTTGGCGTACTCACATTACTCTCTGCACCTTGTGTGCAGATTCAGGTGTTAGGGCAGGGTGAGTTGTCTATCTGTTCCAGAGTTTCTCGGAGGTTGCGAGGTAGCTGCATGCGTCCGCAGTCCTGCTCTCTCTCTCTTGTTTAATATTACAGAATTTATTTTCATTGAGTTGTCTATTTATGTAGATGCTCATGACCAGTGACTTCGGGTTCTCGGGGGATTGTATTTAATGTTCAGTATAGATTTAACTGTTTTATAAATGTTTAAAGGAACTTTTATGGGTATTCGGTATAGTAAAGATGTTTAAGAGAATCTTATTATGATTTGAATTTGGGTTTTGGCTGGCCTAGTTCCATGATAGGCGCCATCACGGCTGGCCTGGATTTGGGGTCGTGACAATAACTAAAAGGATAATATCGCGAGTCGGCTAAGAAATTTGCTATGATTCCTGTTTGGGAAGGGGGAGCTTCATGCCTGACTGATCGGACGAATGGTTGTTAGTTCACGTGCTTTTTTCATCATCGGCAGTATATGGAAGTGTTAGAGCGAGGTATTTCTTGATAAGAGGTTATGTACCGGTATTGGGTTTTTCTGAGCAGTTACTGTGACTAAGAGTTATCGCTATGAGTGCTTGAGTCACGCGGTGTATTATGTGATTTCATCTAGGGTACGTATAGATCTTGATTCAGCATGTTCAAACTTGTTCAGTTCATAGTTACGGGAATTTTGATCTTGTATATCATTTCAGAAGTGGGAATTTGGTTCTAAGGTTTATGGGCCAGGATTTGGATTTCGAAATTTCAAGTGTATTGTTCTATTGGACCTATATGAGATAGGGTGACGTGGGATCACACCGGGTATGTGCATGGTAAGACGTGTAACAGATTGATATTGTTGGGGAACAACTCTTGGCACGTTCGAGGACGAACGTATATTTAAGTGGGGGAGGATGTAACGACTCGGCCGGTCATTCCGAAAGTTTAGCTTCGTTTCCCTCGTTTTAGCTTTATTTATGTGTGTTGGGTCGGGTTCAGAGTGGTCATGGTGAGTATTGAGGCATTAGTCTCTCAAGGTAGCCTAATAGTTGAGAAAATCAACTGAGAGTTGACCTATTGGTGAACGACCTCAGAATGCGGATTTTATGCCTGGGATAGCTTCGTTAGGTGATTTGGGACTAAGGAGTGTGTTCGGAATATTTTTGTGATGTCCGGTGTTGAATTAGGCTTGAATTGGCGGAAGTTAGTTTTTGGCGATTTCTGGTCGGTAGTGGAAAATAGGCTATCGGGGCCGAATGGGATTCCGGAAGTTGGAACAGGTCTGTAATGTCATTTTGAGTATGTGTGCAAAATTTCAGGTCGATCTGAGGTGTTTTGGTTGGTTTCGGCGTAGTTGGCAAAATATGGAAGTTTCAAAGCTCATAGGCTTGAATTTGATGTAATTTTGGTATTTTCGTGTTGTTTTTGGTGTTTAGAAGGCTCGACTAAATTGGAATAATGATATGAGGTGTATTGGTATGTTTGGTTGGGGCCTCGAGGTGCTCGGGATTGATTTCGGATAGTTGGCGGGGTTTTTGAACCTGGAAATTTGCAGCAATAGCTGCTGGTGTGAAGTTCTGGTGTTGGCCGCACCTGAGGTAGGGCAGCCGCAGGTGCGATGTCGCAGGTGCGATGGGCAATGCGCAGGTGCGAAAAAGGCTAGGCAGGGGAATTTCCGCAAGTGCGAAGTTTTGGTCGCACCTGCGATGCCGCAGGTGCGGAGGATTGGCCGCAGGTGCGGAATTTGGTTCGTTAAGTGGGATTCTGCAAGTGCGCACCTGGGACCGCAAGTTGGCACCTGGGACCACTGGTGCAGGTCCGCAGGTGCGACCAAGTGTCCGCAGATGCAGAAATGCTGGCAGAAATAGTATATAAGAGGCATCCGTGAAATTCATTTCATTTCACCATTTTTACATGCGAGAGGAGCTCCTTTGAAGGCAAATTGGGGAGGGGATTCGTGATTCTTCAGTGAAGGTAAGTTCTCAGGTTATTAACATCGTTTCTATGCTATTTTAATTCGGATTAGGCTTGTATTTGAAGGATTAAAGTAAGAAAAGTTTGGAAAATGGGAGGAAAGAGTTGGGAATTTCTTTTGGCAATTTTAGTGGGCAATTGTGGTCCAATTTCGATGTTCTTGGTATGTACGGTCTTGTGGGAGGATAAGGGTTCTTGTGAGGTAAATTTTATTGGATTCCAAGATGTTGGCCCGGGGCTCGGATTTTGCCGAATTTCGAGATTCTTGTATAATTTGATAATTTTTGATCGGGTTGTGTTCCTTGAGTATATATTAATGATGTTGAACTGATTTTGGCTAGATTCAGAGTAATCAGGAGCCAATTTTAATGGGCATGAGCATAGCGGACTAGTGTTGTGGCCCGGTAGAGGTAAGTAATGGTTATAAATCTTGTCCTGAGGGTATGGAACCCCGGACTACATATTTTCTCACTTATTTAGAAAGGCGCACATGTCGGATGACGAGTATGTGGCGCGTACTATATTTTGGATTGGACTAGGTCCTCTCCGCGGCAACTAATGAGTTGCATATTTACTCAAAACCTTATGCTAAATCATATTCTAAAGATTGTTGAAATATTTGGGCTATACGCCATGTTTAGGGCCTCCTGCCGATCTGTTTAGACCCCTTGGGGGATTTTCACTGCTGTTTTTCCTCACTATGTATTGATGATTTCACTCAGTTGCAGTGTGCATACTGTTTTCGAAACTCAACATGATTTACACCACTTTGAGATTTAAACTGATGTTTTGGGTCGAGTACCCTATTTTACTAAATTCGCCCGAGGGGCCTTTCGAGTGGTTCTGCTGAGTGTGGTCTAGGGCCAAGAGTGATGGTGAGATGCTGAGTGATATTAGCGTTTGGGCTGAAGGAGCCCCTCCGGAGTCTGTACACACCCCAAGTGAGTGCACCGAGTGCCGAGTGACGAGTGATTGGGAGGTCGAGTGACGAGTTATTGGGAGGCATGAGTGATTGTGAGGTGCTGAGTGACTGTGAGGCATGGCCGAGGGGCTGATTATGATACATGTTTTGCCCGAGGGGATACTGATGATTTTACTACATTCATTTTCATACTAAATCTTTCGGTTTGAAGTTGTTAAAACTATGCATTCTTTAAAGGATTTTTCTGAAGTTGATTTTAAGGCATGATGATTTCACATATCTATGTTATACTGTTGGAAATAAAGGTTGTGCATCTTGTGATTTGATGACATTGATTTTATGTGTTTCTTGCTGCTCAGACCTGATTTATTTTCATTACTACGGAGTTGGCGTACTCACATTACTCCCTGCACCTTGTGTGTAGATTCAGGTGTTAGAGCAGGGTGAGCTGTCTATCTGTTCCAGGGATCCTCAGAGGTTTGCGAGGTAGCTGCATGCGTCCGCAGTCCTGCTCCCTCTCCTGCTTCCTATTATAGAATTTATTTTCGTCGAGTTGTATATTTTATGTAGATGCTCATGACCAGTGACTCTGGGTTCTCGGGGGTTGTATTAAGGTTCAGTATAGATTTTAACTGTTTTATAAATGTTTAAAGTAAACTTTTGTGAGTAATCGGTATAGTAAAGAGGTAAATGGGATTGTATTATGATTTGAGTGAACTTTTGGCTGGCCTAGTTCCATGATAGGCGCCATCACGACTGGCCTGGATTTGGGGTCGTGACAATGACACACACAAGAAAGTTAAAAACAACAACCAGGATACTCATCTTTCATCAACAACACGCCCCCGAGCCATCACATAGCATTCCCATATAGCCACCCATATTATGCCGCATGTGCACATAGATATGATATGCCACTCTTATTTCGCCACATGCATATATAGCCACCTTTATTTCATCACGTGGGCAGCCAGAGATAACACGACCCTTATTTTTCCCCACGCGCACAACAATAGTCATAATCGCACGGCAAAACCTCGTGCTGACACCACCAATAAATTCGCTCAACATGTCCACAAGTTCCACGATGCCACAAAGAAACAATACAAAGTTCCACAATATCACACAATTATACCAAGTCACATCGAGATATAAATTCACAATTTCCAACAATAGTCACAAGGACATAGCAAATAATCATAACAGCGGAAGGGTGTTCAATTAAATAAAACATGATTTTGGCTAAATCAACGTAATGAGTATGATCAAGTAGTCTTAAAGTTATTTTAACATGTTTCACATAAAGATCACGATTACAAAAGGCATATTAATAGCCTACAGTCTAATCTGGTCGAAGCCACGCATAACACATGGCTTAACAACAATGTGTTCAAGAATTTCAACAACAACACAATGAAACAGGAAATAAATCAACAATGAAAGGTATTCCATATAACAACTTCAATTAAAGTCATATTAAAGGCCTAAGAGTCTAAACCGGTCAAATATCACATATAAACCTGTGTACACACTCGTCATCTCATGTACATGTCTTTCATATAGTTCAAATAGTGCAATTAAACCAAACCCTATGGGGGTAGTTCCCCAAAACAAAGTTAGACAATTTATTTACCTCAATTAGGCTAATTCATCACTCAAAAAAAGCTTTTCCTTTGTAATTCACCTCTGCTCGGATCAAATCTAGCAAAAAACGACTTAATATTATCAAACAATGCAAAGAAACAAATTCCAATTAATAAAGTTAAGATCTTTAACTAAAATAAAAAAAGTCAAATCAAAAGTCAACCCCTGACTGGCATCCCTAAACCCAAAAAAACTCACAAATTTCGAACACCTATTCTAAAACGAGTCCAACCATACTAAAACCACAATCCTGACCTCAAATCGACTGTCAAATCATCATTTTATGTTTTAGAAAGGTTTTTACTAAAATCCTCAATTTCTCCAATTCAAATCATCAATTAAACACTAAAATCGAGGTTGAAATAATAAAATATAAATTAATCCGAGTAAAAAATACTTATCCCAATCCAAATCTTGAAAATCCCCTCCAGAATCGCCCAAATCGAGCTCTCTAACTTAAAATGTGATAAAAATAGATCAACCCTCAAATATATCAAAGTCTTCCAGCTATGTCGCATCTACGACTAGATACACGCTTCTGTGGAACCGCATATGCGGCCACACCTCTGATTTTGTGAAACACCTTACCTCAGCTCCCTAACGCTTTTGCGACAACATATGTGCTACTGCACTTGTGCTCCTGCGCACAAGAACACCTTCTGTGGACTCGCAGATGCGTACATTGCCCACTTCAAGCCTTCTTCGCAAGTGCGACCAAGAATCCTCTTCTGCGACCACCAGACCTACGCAAAACCAACTATAGATGCGCAACACCAAAACCAGCAGAAAACTAGCAATCACATATGAAGGAGAAATGGTCTGAAACTCGTCCAAAACTCACCCGAGCCCTTATAGACCCCTTCCAATCATACCAAACAATCCCAAAACATAACATGGACCTACTCGATGCCTCAATAACACCAAAAAATATCAAAACTATGAATCACACCTCAATTCAAGCCAAATGAACTAATGAACTTTCAACTTTCAAAACTCATGTCGAACCATATCAAATCAACTCGGAATGACATAAAATTTTGCACACAAGTTTCGAGTGATAAAACGAGCCTATTCCAACTCTAGCAACAACAATTCTAACCTGATAGACTCAAAGTAAACTCCCGGTCAAACTTGTAAACTTTTCAAACTTCCAAATTACCAACTCTCACCAATTAGCGCCAAAACCTTCTAGAAACATCTGAATGCAAATGCGGGAATACGCCCAAGTCCCATATCACCATCCGTATGTAACAGAACCATCAGAACTCTAATCAGAGGTCAAATACATAAAAGTCAAATTTGGTTAACTCTTCTAACTTAAAGCTTCTAAATGAGAATCATTCTTCCAAATCAATTCCGAACCACTAGAAAGCCAAAACTGACGATTCATGCAAGTCATAATACACCATATGCAGTTACTCACGATCTCAAACCATCGAACGAAGTGTAAATGCTCAAAATGACCAATCGGATCGTTACATAAACCATTACATTTGAAAGTATTTTAAAAAAGGGGCACTAATGATCGTGGAGAACAACCACTGGGAACTCACAGACAGTAAAGACTCATAAAAAACATGACAGTCTGCATTGGAAAAGGTTTTTTGGTCAAATGTTGATCGTAGTTATTATTGCCTCGGTGATCCTTTTTCTCAGTGAGCGATGGGGAAGTGATGATGGTTTAAGGGTCGTAATAGGTTTTATAGGAGTGGTGAAAATGCAAGAAAATATTGGGGAATATGAAAAAAAAGAAAGGGGAAGAGTTGTTTTTAAATAGACATTTTTAATGATATGGCAAATTTTGTCAAACCTTAAAATTTGCAATTTAAAGTTGAAAGGGTGACTAAATTTCATTTAAATTGTTATTGTTAATTTAGAAATATTCCAAAAGATGTGTTATTGATGTAAAAAAGTTCCTTATAAAGGACCGATATTGTAAATTTCCCAATAAAATTGAAATTTTTACTTACCTATACTATACCTTCACTATTGAAGTTTTAACTTAATTACAAGTTGATATACAATTTACTAATTATAAAAAAATTAATATTAAATAAGTATTCTTTTATATTAGGAATTGAATAGGAATATCAGTTATTCTCTCTTCGACTCTCTCTCTCTCTCTCCCGTCTTTCTCCCCGTCTCTCTCCCCAACCCTATTTTTCTTCCTTTCGATTTTCTCTGCTTCTCTCTTTTTTTTTCTCATCTACTTTATCCTTTTTTTATTTAGGGAATTCATCAATGGATTTTATTCATTTGGGTATGGAGTTTTAACTTAGCAGTTCCTTTCATGTTGCACAACTAGTGTGTGAGTTGAATTGTCAATTATTAATTTTGTAAGGTATTTGACCCTCCACCATTGACAGCTATTAAAAAACTTCAAAATTTTGAATTCAAATTTGGCTTTTAAAAATATATATTTGAATTGGATGTTGTTGCAAATGATTGGGGATATTCTTTGGAGTTTAGATCTCAATTTTGAGGATATTTGGCAAAGACTAGAGTTGACTTTGGTTGAATTTTCAGATTGAAACTCGAAGAAGATGACGAACACATGATATACAATATACATACAAAATTTGTATTATAGTTGTCACTATCCCAATTTTTCTCCGTATGATGTCGTGATGGTACCTAGTCTCTAAGACTAGGTGAGGCTAACAAACATGCATCACATAACTGAAATAACAAATGAACTCTCAAATACTCAACATCTATATAGAATAAACGGTGTTGCTCAACATATACAATTTCCCCACAACCTGGTGATATAGAGTCACAAACTCTACAATTGTTTAATAGTCATCCCTATACAATTGTATTAATAAAAGGAGGAAAACATAGAAATAGATAGAAGGTGACTCCTAGGCTTGCGGATGCCGGCAGGTGTACCTTGAAGTCTCCATGTACGAACTCAGCTCACTGAGGCCTAGACTAGTAAGAGGTACCTGGATCTGCACAAAAGATGTGCAATGTAGCATGACTACACCATAACGGTACCCACTAAGTGCCAAGCCTAACCTCGGTAGAGTAGTGACGAGGTCAGGTCAAGGCCCTACTGGAATAAATAAATAAGAGGCAGAACGAGTAATTTAGCAGTGCAATGATAACAACAATAAAAATGAAGCAAGTAAGGAAGGTACCAATATTTACTACACCGAACTCAAGCAATTAATGCATCACGGAATAAGGAAAGGAATGTTATGCCAAGGAAACAAAGCAACTAGACACAAGTGACGTAATAGAGATATACTAACAAAAGTCAATTGAGGTAACGCTTCGTAATCTCAAATCACAAGAATAATTCACAATTTTTCCTTATGTCACCGCGGGAACCTTTGCATTTAGTTTTGAAAATTATTTTTCTTGAAATAGCATCCCGCGTTTTAGCCCACCTTATCACACCGCGTGACTTCTAGTAGTTCCCCTACAAGCCACGCATATCAACCCTGTCTTATCTCACTGCATGCGCTTCTACCCCAATACCTTATACCACCGCATGCGTATCGATATCACTACGTATCACAACTCGCATCTCAAGTGCCCAATATCACAATTTACCAAGAAACCAACAACAATAGTATTTTCACAACAAGTAGCCCATGACTCAACCACAATATGCACCAGAGCATCAACAATGGCAACCGAAAATGAATAACTCAACAAGAATAGTATTTCACAACTTAACACTTTGCCTCAATGTGAATTACGGCCTTTATAACTCAATGTCACTTTCAACAAAAAGATATTCCAAGAATAACCACTTAAAGTAAAAAATACAATAGTTAAATAATGAATATGGAATAAAGGAAACAAGAACTTCAACTAAACATGTAGAGCAATTAACAAGTAAGACATAAGACAAATAGAACATGCGAGAACAAAATAATGATGATGAATTTAACATGATAAAATAACTCAATTACGACATGAAGGGAATCTACATAGCTAAAACCGGTAAATTTCCATATTTAGCCCGTGTACACATTCGTTACCTCTACACGGCTTCCACACATCATAATTTTTAAACAACACAAATCCTAAGGGGTAATTCCCTCCTCTCCCCACAAAGTTAGGCAAGACACTTACCTCAAAAATACGCTAACTCAATCCACTAGTAGGCCTTTCCCTCGATTATCTAACTCCAAACGACTCGAATCTAACAAAAACAACTTCATACCATAAATATAAACTATAGGAAGCTAATTTGAATAATAAAGTTATAATCTTTGAAAAGAAATAAAAATTCAACTCAAAAAGTCAACGCGGTCCCGCATCTCGGAACCGATCAAAATTATAAAATTTGAACACTCATTCGATAACGAGTCCAACCATACAAGAATGACTCAAATTCGGCCTCAAATCGCCTTTCAAAACTCAAAATTTTAGTCAAGGAAATGTTCACAAATTTTCACAAAATTCAACTCAAATCCCTAAATAGATGTTGAAAATAGCAATAGATTCATGAAATATAGACTAATCCGGGTTAGAATCACTTACCCCAAACGAAAATCGTCGAAAAATATCCTCACACTGAGCTCTCTGGGTCCAAAATATGAAAAAATGAGATGAACAGTCATTTTTTCGAAATTCTGCTGCCCAGGGATTTACACATCACGATCGATGAATTTCCTTCGCGATCGCGAAGAAAAAAATCTTCATTAGCCCAAAAACCTACTATGAAAATGCACAGACCTGGTCGCGAACGCGGTGACCAAATATCCCAGACCTACATTATCGCGGATAACCTCACACGATCGCAATGAACAAGCGTGGAACCCAGGCTTCCTATTTCTTATTCGTGAACGCGCCCCCTGCCACGCGATCGCATAATACAACTCCTCCAAGGTTTCGTGATCACAATCTTAACCACGCGATCGCATAGAACAACAATCCACTAGTGCCAAACCACTCTTCGCGATCGCGCTAACCCACTCGCGATCGTGTATAAGGAAACCAGTAGCAGCAGATTCAGTAGTCTTCAAGGTTCCGAAATGCACCGAACATGATCTAGATTACGCCTGAGGCACCGGGGACCTCAACCAAACATACCAACAAGTCCTAAAATATCATACGAACACGCTCGAAGCGTCAAATAACATCAAACAATACTAGAACAATGAATTGAGCATTGATTCAAGCCTGATGAACTTATGAACTTCCGAATTTCAAAAGTAATGTCGATTCATACCAAAACAACTCTGGTTGACTTTAAATTTTCACACAAGTCATAAATGACATGACTGACCTATTCCAACTTTCGAAATCAAAAATCGACCCCGATATCAATAAAGTCATTTCCCGGTCAAACTTTTCAACTTTCCAACTTTCGCCAATTCACGCCGAAACGAGCTACGGATCCCCAAACCCACATACGGAAATGCTCCTAAGTCAAAAATTACCATACAAAATTATTGGAACTGTCAAAACTCCATTCTGGAGTCGTCAACATAAAATCAAACTACGGTCAACTCTACCAACTTAATACTCCAACTTAGGAACTATGAGTCCCATTTCACTCTGAAACTCACTCGAAACCAAAACCAAATACCCTGGAAAGTTATATAACCACAATATAACATAGATGAGGCAATACATAGGGGATCGGGGGCTAAAATACTCAAAATGATCGGTCGGTCATTACAATAGTGTCACGACCCCAAATCCTAAACCGGTCGTGATGGCGCCTATCGTGGAACTAGGCTAGCCAATAATCACATGTTCACAATTTCTTCAAAATCCCAATCAAATTTCTAGAATTTCATAAAATATACAGAGTTTACTAAATACATTAGGCCAAATAACAGTGCCACCAACCTCAAAAACCGGAGCCAACATGTCATGTGCATCTAAGAAAAATAAGCCAAAGGTATACTATTATAATACAAAAACCTCAGAATAAATAGCTAGATACAACAAGATGGGAAAACAGAGATGCTGCGGACGCTGAACAGCTACCTCTATATCCCGCAATCCGGCTCCGCACGGAAAAGATAGCTAATGCTCGGTATCTGCACCTGAATCTGCAAACAGGGGTGCAGGGAGTAATATGAGTACGCCAACTCAGTAGTAATGAAAATAAATCAAGTCTAAGTGGTAAGAAATCACATAGAAATCAATGTCATCAATTCACAATATGCACAGCCTTTCTTTCTAATAGTATAAACATAGATATATGAAGTCATCATGCTTCAGAAAAGTCCTTTGAAGAATGCATATTTTTAACAACTTCAAACCGAAAGATTTAGTATGAAAATGAAATGAATCATATAGAGGGCCCTCGGGAAAAACATATTTCATAAGTCCAGAGTGAAAGTAGTAAAAATCATAGGTATCCCCTTGAGCAAAACATGTATCATAATCAGCCCCTCGGGCATGCCTCACAGTCCCTCAGCACAGCATAGTCACTCAGCACCTCACAGTCACTCATGCCTCCCAATCACTCGTTACTCGGCATTCGGTGCACTCACTGGGGGTGTGTGCAGACTCCGGAGGGGCTCCTTCAGCCCAAGAGCTAATATCAAGCCACCTCGTGGCGTATCATATCCTCACAATCAGACCCTCGGCCTCACTCGGCAGAACCACTCAAAAAGCCCCTCGGGCAAATCAATAAAACAGGGTACTCGACCCAAAACATCATTTTTAAATCTCAATGCAGTATAAATCGGGCTGAGTTTCGAAAACAGTAAGCACAATGTGGCTGAGTGAAATCATCAGTAAATAGTGAGGAAAACAGCAGTAAAAAGCCCCCAAGGGGTCTAAACAGATCGGCACGAGGCCCCAAACACGGCTTATAGCCCAAATATTTCAACAATCTTTAGAATATAATTTAACACAAGGTTTTGAGTAAAATATGCAACTCATTAGTCGCCTACTGAGAGGACCTAGTCCAATCCAAAAATTAGTCGGTGCCACATACTCGTCATCTGACATATGCGCCATTCTAAAATCAGTGAGAAATATGTAGTCTGGGGTTTCGTACCCTCCGGACAAGATTTACAACCATTACTTACCTCTACCGGGACACAACACTAGTCCGCTATGCTCTTTCCCCCTCAAATTGGCTCTCGATTGCTCCGAATCTNCAAAAGAATTTTCCAATCCTCCACCCATTCTTCCCATCCTTTACCTACTTTAATCCTTCAATTTACAAGCCTAATCCGAACAAAATAGCATAGAAACGACTTTAATAACCCGGGAACTTACCTCCACTGAAGAACCACGAATTTCCTCTTCAATTTCCCTTCAAAAGAGCTCCAACCGCATGCAAAAATGGTGGAATGAATAAAATTTCACGGAGGCCCTTTTTTATACTGTTCTGCCCAGAAATTCCGCACCTGCGGACACTTAATCGCACCTGCGGACCCGCATCTGCGGTCCCAGGTGCGCACCTGCGCAATCCCACTAACGGGCCAATTCTCGCACCTGCGACCACTCCTCTGAACCTGCGGCTTCGCAGGTGCGGCCATCTCTTCGCACCTGCGGATTTCCCCTTGCCTAGCCTCCTTCCGCACTTGCCCATGACCTTTTGCACATGCGACATCGCACCTGTGGCTACCCTTCCGCAGGTGCGGCCAACACCAGAAACTTACACCAGCAGCCATTTGCTGTAATTTTTCCAAGTTTAAAACTCCGCCAACCATCTGAAATCAATCCCGAGCCCCTCAGGGCCCCAACCAAACATACCAACACACCCTATAGCATTACTCCAACTTAGTTTAGCCTTCAAAACACCAAAAACAACACGAAAACACCAAAATTACATCAAATTCAAGCCTATGAA
>ML339077.1:0-23907 GCA_005239505.1 Nicotiana paniculata | reverse complement strand
ACATAGTTCTTTTATTATACACTTTATAAGCTTTACTATGTGATGAATATCCCAAGAATACTCTCTCATCACTTCTGGGGTCAAATTTTCCTAGGGAATCTTTGTCATTATTGTGTACAAAACACTTACATCCAAAAGCCCTAAAGTGGGATATGTTGGGCTTTATCCCTTTAAGTAATTCATAGGGAGTTTTCTCTACTAGAGGTCTAGTCATGCATCTATTGATTATGTAGCAAGAAATATTTATTGCTTCAGCCCAGAAGCTGTGAGGTAGTTTGCTAGATAGGAGCATTGTTCTTGCCATGTCTTCAAGAGTTCTGTTTTTCCTTTCAACAATCCCATTTTGCTGTGGGGTTCTAGGAGCAGAAAAATTATGATTAACACCATGTTCATCACAGAACTCAGCAAACTTAATATTCTCAAATTCAGTACCATGTTCAGATCTTATTGATGCCAGTTGATGTTCCAATTGATTTTCAGTTTTCTTGACAAATGAGGTGAACATATCAAATGCTTCATACTTAGATGCCAGGAATAAGGTCCAAGTGAACCTTGAAAAATCATCAATTAACACCATCACATATCTCTTACCACCTCTACTTAAAGTTCTCATAGGACCGCATAGGTCCATATGAACCAGTTCCAACGTCCTGGTGGTATTAACCATTTTCTTACTTTTGAAAGAGGACCATACCTGCTTCCCCCTGGCATATGCCTCACAAAATTTGTCTTCCTTGAACTTAATGTTAGGAAGTCCTACCATAGTCCTTAGAGACTAGTTTGTTAAGCTGATTAGACTTGCATGCCAAGTCGTTTGTGCCACAGGAGGGGATCACTGTCCAACACACTTAGACAAGTGAGTTCATTTTCAGACAATGTGGACAAATCTATGACATAGATGTTATTCATTCTCTTTTCCTGCAAAACAATCTTGTCACTAAGCAGGTTAATCACAAAACATTTTGTGGAAAAACAACCAGGTTACCTCTGTCACATAGTTGTGATACACTGATCAGACTGTATTTCAAGCCATCAATTAGATACATATGTTCAATAGATAATGTATAATCCTTACCTACCTTACCAACCCCAATGATTTCACCTTTCTTCCCATTTCCAAAGGAGACACTTCCTCCTTTGAGACTTTCAAGGAAAGGAACTGTTCCATGTTCCCAGTCATATGCTTTGAGCAGCCACTATCCAAGTACCAAATCTGGCTGCCTCCTCTCACTTGAACCTACAAAAGGAATCAAAGGTTAGTCTTAAGAACCCAAACTAGTTTGGGTCCTTTTCTATGAGAGAATGGAAGAATCAAATTTTTCTTGGCCTAATTTTGGTAGCCATTTTTTCCCTTTTACAAACCTCTCATTTTTTCGACTGTCATGATCTTTTGCAGTACACTCATATTTGTAGTGCCCGGTCTTACCACAATGGGTGCAAATTTTATTCTTAGGAAGAGTGAGATACTTGTTTTTGGGATCCCACTTGGGAAATTGACTTCCAAAGCCAATCCCTCTCCTGTTTCTACTATGATTCTCTTGAAGCTATATCAGTGTGTCAGAGGATTTATTCCATTTACAGGTTCGATCTAATTCATGTTTGACTTTGCGAAGTTCTTCATTAAGAGTTCTTATTTGTTCTTCCTTGGCATACATCTTATATTTTAATTTTCCCATGTTTTATTCTAACATGATATGAGAATGATCAATAACCTTTTTACTTGATCCTAGATTTAGCTTTAAGTTTTCATATTTTAGTTCTAGAATCTCAGTTTCAAGTGGATGAACCTGGTTCAACAAGTCAATGTTTTTCTTTTCAGATTCACTGACTCTGATTTCCAGGTTTATGCACTTTGCTTTTAGCATTGCACATTCTTTAGATAGTTGATCCTTCTCTTTGGTTGTTTCCTCAGAATCATTTATGAAATCAAGTAGCAACTCAGAGAGTTTTTCCTTAGATAGGAACTTTACTTTGTTTTTAAGATGAGAGATACTTACCTCTGGTTCTTCATGTGATTCCTTGTCAGATTCTCCAATTGCCATGAGCGCCTGATCTTCAGTCTCCCCATCTTCTGATTCTTCATCTGAACTTTCCCCCCAAGCAGCAACCATAGCCTTTGTTGTGGTTGTCTTGGGTTGAACCTGATCTTTCTCTCATATCTTTCCTTTTTCCACACTACTTCCCACTGAGGACAGTTTTAATGAGATGGTCAATCTTACCACATTTATAGCATCCCTCGTTGGTTGGTCTTTCTGGAGCTTTTGCTTTGTTGTAGTTTCCTCCTCTAGAGATGCCTTTCTTCCTCATGAGAAAGTTTCTGAATTCTTTGGTGATCATGGCCATCTCATCATCTTCCAGATTTTCTACCTCAGTGATTCTTAGGGCTAGAGTCCTCTCCTTCTTTGGACCATCCATCTTCATTGTCTGCCTTCTCAGTTCATAGGCAGTGAGGTTTCCAATTAGCTCATCCAATCTGAGGGTTGCCATATTTTTGGATTCCTGGATAGCAGTGATTTTGCTTTCCCAGGAAATAGGCAAGACCCTTGTTAGGATCTTCTCAACCTTGTCCTCTTCATGAATGATTCTTCCAAGAGACTTTAGTTCATTAGTCAAAGTTGTGAACCTTGTGTACATATCTTGGATAGTCTCTCCTTCTTTCATACTGAAGTTTTCATACTGAGAGTATAGTAGATTACCTCTTGACCTTTTTACCTGAGATGTTCCTTCATGGGATACTTGCAAGGTGTCCCAAATCTCTTTGGCAGTGGTGCAACCTTGGATTCTGCTGTACTCGTCTGGACCTAGTCCACATACTAGCCACTTTTTGGCCTTTGCATTCTTCTCCCATTTCTTTAGATCCTCAGCAGTGCAATCAGCTCTTGTCTTTGGTATATCTATACCTTCAGCAGTCTTCATCATGGTAGCTAGAGGACCATCAGTGACTATGTCCCAGAGTTCATAGTCTTCTCCAATTAGGTGATCCTTCATCCTATTTTTCCACCATGAGTAGTACTGGCCATTGAAGAGTGGTGGCCTTGCAGTTGATTGACCTTCCCAATTTCCAGGTGGTTCACTCATCTTGATCTTCTCAAGGTGTTAGATTTTCAAGGATAACCTGCTCTGATACCAATTGATGTTTTAGACTTCAGTACCACAAAAGAAGATAGGTTACTTTGTGTGGTACCCAATTTTCGAGTCCTGTCTCAGTAGAAGAACCTGGTTCTTCTTGGTGTTCCAATGACTACTATTGCGAAATAATAAAAAGCAGTAGGGTAAAAACACAGAGATTTTTACGTGGAAAATACCTGGCTCAAAAGCTGAAAAAAACTACGACCTACTCCTCAGTAGGATTTGCTCAACTCTTCACTAAAAACTCTGAGCCAAACGAACTTAAAAAATTAAATCTTTTGTAATCCTAAGGATTAATTCTAATCCCTTTGTAGTAACTAGCCCCTAGCTAATTTCTACACACCTTAAGTTAACTCTAACTTGATCAATACGTACCTATTACAATTGCTTCTATGAAAGCTGAAATATTAAAAACTCCTACTATAATCAACTAGACTCAATAATCAATCTGATGGAACTGGTTCTTCTAGTTAAACTGTAGCCTTTGCATCTCACAATGACTCTGCTAGCAAAAATTAACTCTGGGAATTTTTCTTTCAGACTTTGATTCACTTCAGCTTTCNATATCTCCTAAGCATATACAGTTCATGTGCCAGCTCGTCAGTTCACGATGTGTGCTCTGATGGACCTGGTTCAACTGGTCAGCCTTTTGTCAATCTTCAAAACTATGCAGTGACATGGGTCAACAGAGCCTGAAGTAGCAAAATTTTTTGCTTGAAGTGGAGCAAAACTTTAGATATTTTTGCATGAAGTTTGGCCTGACTTGCAAAGACAATCACACAAACTTCATCATAGTGCAAATGGCAAACTTCAGTTCAATAAAACAACAACATGTGTTGGCTGAAGTTTTTGTTTGTAATTGCTGAACTTCAGCATTCTAGTACCTGAAGCTTTGTTTGTAATTGCTGAACTTTAACATTCTATTAGCTGAAGCTTTGTTATGTATTTGCTAAACTTCAACATGTTTTAGTTGAAGCTTTGTTCTATATTATTGAACTTCAGCATGTTTTAGCTGAAGCTTTGTTCTGTTTGTGATGAACTTCAGGGCTGAAGTTTGTTTTGTATTTGCTGAACTTCAACATTCTAGGAGCTGAAGTTTTTGTTTATATTTGTTGAACTTCAATATTCTTAGAGCTGAAATTTTAAAACAACAATGAATTTAAAATAGACCATGATTAGCAGCGATTGATGTTGTTTATTTCAAAGATTGAAGAATGAAAAATATTTTCGATATGAAAACAAGTTACTACAGATAAATTAGAATCAAAAACCAATGTGCCTGTAAAGCTAAAATATCTAAGAGGTTAAATTATTGTGAATAAGACCAAACTGAACATAATGGGACAAGCAGATATGAATGAATTATCAGGCTAGAACGCATAACAATATCTCAATCTTCAACATTCAGTAAACGACGGAGGAGCAGAAGTTGTTTAAACAATGAGTACAAGTTAAAACTTTTTTAAAAAGTGGGTATATGTTAAATGAGGACGACCAAATAAGGCGTCCCGTATAATTTTTATACTAGTGTTATGGTCATTCGGATTCAACCCGTGGGATCAACCATAAACCAACCCCTAGTATTTTGCCATGTATAGTTTATGTCTATATATCTCTGAATATTTCAATAATATTTTTCTCTAATTTTTTTTTTTGGTAAGATTTTCATATTCAAGATGTTGTACGCATTAAGTTAAGTTAACATTTACAGTAGTGTCTATATTCCTTTTTTTATATTTATCTTTCACTTTTTTCCAGATTTTGTGTCTTAAGAGACAGCATGGGCATAAAAAAGCTTTAGAAATTTCTTTCATATACTTTGTTTAAAATAAACTGAGGGAATTGGGTACAATGGCAAAAGTTGCTTCAAAAATTACGTAGTTTGTCCAATAATTTCAAACCTAAAGACAAAACTTTAGCAGATAATTTGGTTTAGTTTTATTTAGGTATAGAAGCAAGTCAGATGGCTAAAATGTTATTGTCTAACTTTGACATAGCTACATGCTTTTATTTTAATTTATCAACTTTAAGAATGATTGATTGACAGCACTTTGAGAGATCCTTTGGAAAATAATGAAATTTCAGAAAAATAATTACTTAAACCAAAGTCCAAAGCATCAACTGCATGCACTAAATTGATTTGAAAAGAATGTGTTATCTAATTTAAACATTTCTGATCGGAGGCGGATCCAGAATTTGAAGGTCGGGTATACTTCTGGATTCAGCCAAAATCTGCTTTGTATATAAGGGTGCCTACTGCAATTATATTATAATTTTCTAAAGACATATACATGTATACATAAAGTTTTTGTCGAATTTTATGGGTGCCGGTGACCCCTTTCGGTATCGCATAGGTCGGCCTCCGTTTTTCTTATACATCATTTAGATAGGTTTATGTACTTCTTGAGTTAGTTTGTTAAACCACTTTTTACGCATTTATTATTAGTCGTTATAAACTCGTATTATGTTTGGATTCTATTACTTTTTCCAGTAACAGCAACCTCCGCAAAGGAAGGAAAAGAGAAAAAAAAAATAAGAAGCAAAATATGGCCCATGCAGGTCTCGAACCTGCGACCTTCGCGTTATTAGCACGACGCTCTAACCAACTGAGCTAATGGGCCACTTGCTTGATACCCTTCTCTCCTATCATGTTCCAAACTTCCGTTTTCTTAAAATCAACAAATATTTAGCAATTTTTCTGCCCGATGCTTCTCTATGTTTTCATATGCTTCTGATAAATTTTCAAGTTCACTCATATTTGCGCCAGATAAAACAGCTTGAAATACTACTGAATTTATTATTGTTAGTTGTTAGGGATATAGTAGATATGCCTTACATCCAATCTCATATTTGATAATTTAAACATATTTTTCTGAACTTTATTTGATACAAAAGTATATGGCATCTGATATTTTTTTATCATAGTTATTATTAATTGCTTGATTAACTTGATAAGGCCCTTGATTAAATTTTGAGACTTGACATTGTGATAGAGATCATAATATTGAGAGTGAAGTTTCTTATAGTTTAATCTAAATTTGTTCTTGATCATAGGATTATTAATTTGGACATTAATAATCCGGTTAAATCAATATTTATGTGATCGTCTTTATTAGATAAAGATCAGTTGATCTCATTAACTAAATCACATAGATATATGGTGCATATAGAGATATGATCGTTGAACCGATTTATTGGATAATTCCTAATGGTTAGAATTACCATAAACTGTCAATAGGATATTCTCTTGAAGAATGTGATGTAAGAGTTTCCTTTGACCTGAGATCGTCATAGTAATTGACAAGTTATTTATTATGCTTTGGTACCAGACACCTATGGCCCTAGGGCGATAATTGAAAGGATATTGGGTATGATTAAATACTTGTAGAATTAGTGATTGATCAAGATGAAATCTGTCAACTCTTGGTAATGAGAAGCTCCATGTTGTCATGAATTATAAACGGCCAAACTAAGACCTTGGCCAGGGCAATTGAATGAAAGAAGAAAAGAGTTTCTTAGGTCATTCAATGGTCGATTATATTTGACATGAACACATAGTTGGTCGCCTATTAAGATTTGACAGTTGAACCATATCCTAGGGTGATCCACAGCTATAAAGACAGAACGAATTACTACATTATTCTTCTACTGGTTCTTGAGATTAAATTCTATACTTCATGCTATCCGGTCATTAAGGAGTGTTGCTAGACGCCACCCTTGATTAGTATATTGATATGATTAATTTACTACCGGTTTAGTATTGAACGTATGGTGTCGCACACTAACGAGTGTTCTGATCTTTGCTAAAGGATTAATTACTTTATTATTTAATAATTAAATTAAAGAATTTAATTAGTCAAATAAATTTAGTTATTAGTCCAAATGAAATATTATTATATTATTTGCTAGCACAAAGGATATAATTAATATGGTGAACAAATTAAAGTTTTTTATTTGAAATAGAAAATTAAATAATCTCTTGGTTGACTATATACGATATATATTTAGTAGTCATAATTGATATTTATTTATATATAGGAGATATATAAATATTAAGATATTATCCAATTTGGAATTGGATTTTAAATCCCATAAGAGACGTCTACAACTGTGCAACATGATATCTATTTGATATGGATTTGAACTTTCTTTTTAGCAAAATATTAATTAATGACTTGTAAGGAAAATCCAATATGAATTGGATTTGACATTATTACAATCCAATTTTCACGTTGGACTTCATGGAAAGTCCATGTAAAATTTGGCAGATTCAAATCTTCCTAAGAATGTTTCCGATTTTTCTTTAGATAAATTCCAAAAAGTTTATTTTGGACTAAATTTTTACCCCAAGTAAATCATTACCTCAACCAAATAGGAAAAAGGGTTTATAGGTGATGCTATATAAAGGGTGATGGAACAAAATTTGCATAATTAATTCTTGAGAAGAAAAACAATTTGTGAAAGTGAGAGTGCAATACAAAGCCAAGAGAGAAAAATACAATTACAAGAAAAGTGTTTCTTGTTCCTGTAATATTGAGTTGGGATTTTTGAGAAGAATTTCAGCACAATATTTTGTTCAATTTGTTTGCGGGTTTCATTGATCAAAGAGTTGATAGCAAGAGTCGGTCTCGGTGTGGATACACATAGAGTCTTCGCACTATCGAAGAAAATTTTGAAACGAGACTCTCTTCACCAGGTACGTCTTAGATCCGATTTTTGACATGTAAATAAATTTTAAACACGAAAAGTTCTGCCTAGGATTGTTATTGTCTTCTGCTGCATGTTATGAACACCTATATGCAATCCTACAGTGGTATCAGAGCCATGGTTTCTCGTGTCTAAAATTTATTTATGAAATATTTTAAGATTATATTTGAAGAGTTCAAACCATAATACTTGTATCGTATGCAATAGTCAAATCGTTTGAATGCTGATATTATTCTATTGTGGATAAAATATGTAATCATATAAGTTAAACTATTGAGATAGTTCATAATTTGAATTTTGAAATTTTGTATTAGATACGATGAGAATCTATAATAGGTTACAGGATTCTATTGTTATTAGTTCATGAGATGTTAATTAATAATAATATTCTGGCATGATTTTTTTTTTGTTGTGATATATGTGATATATATATTAAACATGTTAGAAGAATTTTGAATTTTATGTCACGTGCTTGTTCGTTACATAATTTTGAATTATTTATTATATGTGATGTAAATTAATTTAGGAATAAGCATGTAGACAACTTGAACTAAGTTCACGTGCTATAAAAGATTTGATTTTCATGTTATTAAAAAGTTGTTTTAGTAACAACTCCCTCTTACTAAAATTTGAGTTCTTAAATAATAAAATATAAGATATTTTATTATAGAGCTATCCATCAAAGTAAGTAATTTTATTTATTTCTTATTTATAAGGAGCGACCTGACAACCAGGAGACTTATAGTTCGAGAATATGTTAAAATTATTTATTGCATTAGATGTATGAATTGAAAGAATTATTTAATTTATACTAGACGCCTGGACTACCCGGGGGAGCATAAAATTTAATAAGTTCTTTTCTATCATGATGGTTGAACTCAACTATGCCAATAGGATCAACTTGACTACCAGGGGACTATTTGACATAGAGCTATTTAAGAAAATTGTATGGGGATACAATTGGTAAGAGTACCTACCTTTAAAATATATGTGGGAAACGACTTGACTTCGAAGGGGCTCATACATATTGTTAAAGGATTTCTTTACTCCACTAACTGAAATAAAGATTTCTTAAACTATACTGAGGGTAAATAGTTTAAAATTATTAGTGAAAATATCATTTAGATAAAAGTCCATGTCTTTATGATATATGTAAATATGTTCGTATAATATTGCCTTTTCTTTTCTATGTTTTAGATTTTTCAATATGTCTGTTATATCACTGCGTGAAATGCTTGAGACCAACGAGTTGGTAGGACCAAACTTTGATGACTGATATAGAAATTTGAGAATTGTTCTCATGCATGAAAAGCTCATTGATGTGATCGATAAGCCAGCAAACATAACCCCACCAGAGAATGATGTTCAAGGCACCAAGGTTTATCAGAAACACTTGGAAGAATGCTTTGCTATAAAATGCATCATTCTCGCTTCTATGAGTTCTGAACTCCAGAGAAAACATTAGAATATGGATCCAATTACAATCATTGAATATCTTAAGAAGATGGTTGATACACAATTGGACATTGAAAACTCTCTAGTTAGACCCCTTGTCAATCATATGATTGTTCTTACCGAAGAATATGAGAAGTTGGGGTACAAGCTTGGTAAAGAGCTTTCTGAAGATTTGATCTTGCAGTCAGTATATGATGCTGAATGTTTTCACTGTAAAAAGAAAGGGCGTTGGAAGAGAAACTGCAAGGAGTATCTTGCAACTCTAAATGACAAAAAACAAGGTGAGACATTAATGAAAAATGTTTTCAAGGTTTCTTTAGCTACTACTAATTCTTCACTGTGGGTATTAGATATTGGCAGTGGTTATAACATCTGCAATATTTTGCAAGGGTTCAAGATAAGTAGGAGGCTAAAGAAAGGAGAAGTTAATCTACAAGTTAAAAATGGTGCAAAAGTTGAGGTCGTAGCTGTAGAGCAAAGTACTTATGTTGGATGATTGTTATTACGTTACTAAATTTGTTTCGAACATAATTTCAGCTTCTATGTTAGACAAACGTGGTTTTCGCACTAATATAGGCAATGGTATTTGCTCTATTTATTATAGTGATAATTTGTATGTGAATGGCTATCTCCAACATGATGTTTATGTCTTACCTAATGTAGATTCTAATTCGATTATGCATGTTTAAAGTCTTAAGAGAAAAAGAGATGATCAAGTGAATCATACATACCTTTGGCATTTTAGGCTTGGTCATATTGGAGAGAAAAGAATTAACAAGTTGTACAAGGAAGGGTACCTTGACAAATATGATTTTGAATCATATCCAACTTGTGATCTTATCTCAAAGGAAAAATGACCAAATCTCCATTTACTAGAAGTGAAGAAAGAGCTTCTGAATTATTGGGACTAATTCATACAGATGTTTGTGGGCCCATGAAAATTCAAGCTAGAGATGGATATTCTTACTTCATCACCTTCACCGATGATATGTCAAGATATGGATTTATGTATCTTATGAAACACAAAACTGAATCTTTTGAAATGTTCAAAAGGTTCCGTAGTGAAGTTGAGAAACATACTTGTAAAAGTATTAAAGTACTAAGGTCTGATAGAGGTGGAGAATATCTTAGTGAAGACTTTACTAGATATCTCAAAGAGAATGGGATTCTCTCCTAGTGGACACCTCCAAGAACACCACAATACAATGGTGTGTCTGAAAGGAGAAATCGAACCTTATTAGATATGGTGAGATCTATGATGGGGTTCACTGATCTTTCAATTAATTTATGGGGTTATGCTTTGGAAGAAACAACATACTTATTTAATAAAGTTTCCACTAAGTCAGTCTCTACAACACCATATGAGATATAAAAAGGACGTAAGCCTAACCTTAGACACATTAAAATTTGGAGTTGTCCAGTTTATGTTAAGAGACTACATTCTGATAAACTTGATTCAAGATGTGATAAGTGTAGGTTCATTGGGTCTCCGAAGAAAACTATGGGATATTATTTCTATCACCCTTCTGACCATAAAGTGTTTGTGGCCAGAGGAGAAACCTTTCTGGAAAGGGAGTTTCTTTTAGAAGGAAATTATAATGGAGAAATAGAACTTGATGAAGTTCAATAAACTAATGAATCAACATAATATAAAGATCATGATACCCAAGTTGAAGAACCTTTATTGGATGTTTTGATTTTTCCAAGGAAGTTGCCATCTTCAACGGTTGAAGTTCAAGAACAGGTTAATGAACCAGTTCCAAACCAAATTGAACACCAACCAAATCCAGTACAAGGTGAACAGGTTGTACAAGTACCTCTTAGAAGGTCTACACGAGAACGTCATATACCAACTAGATTAGATCTAATGTACAAGATGATGTATCAAATGAGGATGATCATAATGATGATGACCCTAAGACCTATGAAGAGGCTATATAAAGTTCTGATTATGAGAAATGGAAAAAGGTCATGGAATCCGAACTGGAATCTGTGAAGGAAAATAAAGTATGGACTTTAGTTGAACCTTTAAAGGATATAAAACCTATTGGTTATAAATAGATTTTTAAGAAAAAGATTGGAGCACACGGAAAGGTAGAGACCTACAAAGTCCGTCTTTTTGCCAAGGGATATCGTCAGAAAGAAGGAGTCGACTATGATGAGAATTTCTCTCCCGTGGAAATGCTCAAATTAATTCGGATTTTTGCTTGCTATAACAGCATACTATGATTATGAAATATGGCAAATGGATGTGAAAACAACTTTCCTTAATGGTGAGCTAGAAGAGGATGTGTACATGACACAACCTGAAGGTTTCACATCTTCGTCTGATCATAAAAAAATTTGCAAGCTACAAAGATCCATTTATGGACTAAAGCAAGCTTCTCGAAGTTGGAATATTCGGTTTAAAAGACAATTGAAAAGTTCAATTTTGTTAGATGTGAAGAAGAACCTTGTGTGTAAAAAAAGGTTAGTGGGAGCACAATTATATTCTTAGTGTTGTATGTTGATGATATATTGCTCATAGGGAATGATATACCGGCATTGCAAAGTACCAAGATTTGGCTATCTGAACAGTTCTCCATGAAAGACTTGGGAGAAGGAACTTATATATTAGGAATAAAGATCTATAGAGATAGATCTACGAAGCTGCTTGGACTTTCCCAATCTTTGTACATTGATACCATCTTAAAGAGGTATAATATGGATAATCTCAAAAGAGTCTCTCTACCGATAGGCACTGGAATTACTCTCAGTAGGGAGGATTTTCCTAAAACACCTGAAGAGAAAGAACGCATGAGTAGGATCCCATACGCTAGTGCAGTGGGAGCTATCATGTATACCATGACATGTACACGTCCTGATGTGGCTTATGCACTTGGAGTGACTAGCCGATATCAGGCAAATCCTGCTGAGGAATATTGGAAGGTGGTGAAGACCATTCTTAAGTGTTTAAGAAGGACTAAAGACCAATTCCTTATCTATGGGGATTCTGAGTTGAAACTTGAAGGTTATATTGATGCTAGTTTCTCTTCAGATAAAGATGATAGCAAATCTATTTCTGGTTATGTATTCACCTTAAATGGTGGTGCGGTGAGTCGGAAAAGTTCCAAACAAGCTACAGTAGATGATTCAGTGATTGAAGCAGAATATATAGCAACTAGTGAAGTTGTTAAGGAAGTTGTATGGATGAAAAAGTTCTTAACTGAACTTGGTGTGGTTCCTTCAATAGAAGGTGTGGTTCCACTGTTGTGTGACACTACTAGAGCCATTGCTCAAGCAAAAGAATCAAGATCACACCAAAGTTCCAAACACGTTCTGCGAAGGTAAAACTTGATAAGAGAGATCATTGAACGTGGAGACGTCGAGATTCAAAAGGTTGATGAAAAGGAAAATGCTGCAAACCCATTCACTAAAGCACTTGGAGCAAAGGAGTTTGCCAAGCACAAGTGAAAATTGAGAATGAAGCGCAAGAGCGATTGGCTCTAGTGCAAGTGAGATATTGTTAGGGATATAGTAGATATGCCCTAGATCCAATCTCATATTTGATGATTTGAACATATTTTTCTGAACTTTATTTGATACAAAAATATATGGCATCTAATATTCTTTTATCATAGTTATTATTAACTGCTTGATTAACTTGATAAGGTTCTTGATTAAATTTTGAGACTTGGCATTGTGATAGAGACCATAATATTGAAAGTGAAATTTCTTATAGTTTAATCTAAATTTTTTCTTGATCATAGGATTATTAATTTGGACATTAATAATCCGGTTAGATCAATATTTATGTGATCGTATTTATTGGATAAAGATTAGTTGATCTCATTAACCAAATCACATAGATATATGATGCATATAGAGATATGATCATTGAACCGACTCATTGGATAATTCCTAATGGTTAGAATTACCATAAACTGTCAATAGGATATTCTCTTGAAAAATGTGATGTAAGAGTTTCCTTTGACCTGAGACCGGCATAGTAATTGACAAGTTATTTATTATGCTCTGCTACCAGACACCTATGGCCCTAGGGCGATAGTTGAAAGGATATTGGGTATGATTAAATACTTGTAGAGTTAGTGATTGATCAATATGGAATCTGCCAACTCTTGGTAATGAGTTTAAGCTCCATGTTGTCATAAATTATAAACGATCAAACTAAGACCTTGGCCAGTGTCACGACCCCAAATCCTAACAGGTCGTGATGGCGCATATCGTGGAACTAGGCTAGCCAACCATCACATTACTACGCTTTTGTTCAATTATAAGAGTCCACAATTTAAGAATAAGCAACAATCATAGCATGGAGTAATATAATTAAATCTTAGCGCCCCAATGACAGTCTAACAACTCTAACAAAACCTCCCCAAGAACTGGAGTCAATAGCCATGAGCATCTAAGAATAAATAAATCTAACTCTGCTAAAACTATAATATATGTCTCTGAATAGAGTACTAAAACTAAATAAGGAAGGGAAGTGGAGAAGCTGTGGATGCTGGACAGCTACCTCAAAATCCCGTAACAGCCGCTAACGAACAAGAACAACTACTGCTCCAGATCGTCACCTGAATCTGTGCACATAGGCACATGGAGTCTTTATGAGTACGCCAACTCAGTAGTAATGAAAATAAATCACAGTCTGAGAATTATAAAACACACAGTACAGATACACAATTTCACAAAACCAGTAAAACACCAAGTCACCATGTAGTATTCATCAAATAAGTAAGTACGAAATCAGTTTCCAGAAATCCTTTGAAACAAGTGTAATATCAGTATATCTCAGTAAAATTCTCAGTAAAAACCAGTTTGAAAACGAAGTAAATCATAGTTCGAAAACTTAGTAAAAATCATCGTAAATCTTCCCCTCGGGCCAAAAATCATTTCTCGTAACAGTTTCCCCTAGGCATTCTCTCAACCACTCAGTAACAATCATCACGCAGTATCAATCATCACTTAGTATCAGCCCCGCAGGCAATAATCATCACTCAATAGGTACTTGCGCTCACTGGGGTGTGTACAGACTCCGAAGGGGCTCCTACAACCCAAGCGCTATAACAACATAAGGCCTGAAAGCCTCCTCACAACGTAGGCTTGAAAGCCTCCCTCATATAAGGCTTGAAATCCTCCTCACCTCTCTCATAAGGCCTGAAAGCCTTCTCACCTCTCTCATAAGGCCTGAAAGCCTTCTCACGATATAGGCCCGAAATCCTCACTCAGTCACACACTCTCAATTTGCCCTTAGGCCATAAACATACCGGGTTCTCAACCCAAAACAATATTTTATTTTTTAATAAATAGTATCGAAATACTCTGAGTGTTAAAAAAATTTATCAGAAAAAGACTGAGTGTAAAATCATACCATATCAGTGAGGAAAATATAGTAAACACAACCCTCAAGGGGAAAACAGATCGGCACTAGGCCCCAAACACGGCTTACAGTCCAAATCATATCATAATAAAATAATACTAGTTAAGCATGGGCTTAAAAGTCGGTTTAGCAACTCAATATTCTCCTAAATAGGAAAGATTTTTCCAAAGTTTCAACCTTTGAATTTCAAAACCCGTGAAAGGGTGCATAGTCCGGGATTTCATACCCTCAGGACAGGATTTAAAGACATTACTTACATCAAAACTAGCCCGGATTTATTCCGCAACACGCTTGCCTCTCTAATCAACCTCCTAAGGATAAAAAACTATCAAGTTTTGATTTTCATTATCAATTTATGCTTAAGGAACGAATTCCAATCGAAAGATATCAAATTTAACTCAAAAACCCGAAATTGGTCAAAACCCGACCTCCGGGCCCGCGTCCCTAAAACTTATAAATTTTTATACAAATCTTTTCTACATCATCTCACGAGTCCGTACATATAAAGAACTCTAGAATCGGAGTCCGTTTGACCCCCCAAATCGACCCCTAAAGGTCTCATAATCTCAAGCCCTAAACCCACCTTTTTCTACTGATTTTCATGAATTAAATGCTGAGATTATGTTCTATAATCACCCATAAACGAGTTTTAATGATCAAAACACTTACCTATATGAAGAACACTGATTCCTCTCTTAAAAATCACCTCAAAAACTTCTTCCCGTTCAAAAATTAGAAGAAAACTCGGACTGCTCGTTATATATATATTGTTCGCGCGTTTTACTGCTCACAATGAATTCCTTGTGAAATTCTAATCAATTTAGGATTTTGAATAACTCAATTTAACCTTATAATGAAGGAGATATGTAGGTTTTAAGATTTGAAATAGTGTAGGTTTTTAATACGCCGTCAGTGGCAATTTCGTCATTAACCTGAAAAATCTGGCAACCTTGGTAAAATGGCCATAAAATCCTCATACGATGTCCAAATTCGACGTTTATTTTTGCTACGAGTCCGTAATTACGACACGGATCTAATAATTCATTCAAAGCAGTAATCAGAGCTTATTTGTTCAATATGATAAGAAGAATGACGCCGAAGCATAAGAAAAACGAGCACAACGCAGCCCAAACCTATCCAAAACTCACCCGAGCTCCTTGGGACCCCACACTAACATTATAAAAAGTCCCATTACATAAGTAGAATTTAGTCGAACCTTCAGAACACCTAAAACAACACCAAAACACCAGATTTACGTCGAATTCAAGCCTAAGAACTTCTAAATTTTCAACTTTCGCCAATTCTAACCTAATTCTACCACGGACCTCCAATTTACAATCCAGACACACTCCTAAGTCTAAAATCACCTAACGAAGCTATCTGAGCCATAAAATTTACTTTCCGAGGTCGTTTGCCAATAAGTCAACTCTCAGTTGACTTTTCCAACTATAAAGCTATTTTTAGAGACTAAATGTCTCAATTCTCACTACAGCCATTCTAAACCATAGCCAACCGACTCTAACACATCATAAATAGTAACCAACCTATGACAAGGCAATAACAACAATAATAATGTAAATTATACGGAACGACCAACCAGGTCGTTACATTCTCTCCCCCATAAACATACGTTCGTCCTCGAACGTGCCCAGAGTTGTTCTAAAACCGCCAAAATTGTCGTGTAACCTACCATGCACATATTCGGAGGTGATCCCACGTCACCTTACCCCATATAGGTCTAATAGCACAACACAGTTGAAATTTTGAAATCCAATCTTGACCCATAAACCTTAGAACCAAGTTTCCACTTTTGAAAGAATTTGCAAGATCAAATTTCCGCGACTATAAGCTGAAATAGTTTGACCACGCTGTATCAAGCCATATCCGTAACCCAATATGAAATCAAATAATATATCGCATGATTCAAACACCCATAGAGATAGATCCTAATCACCATAGCTTCTCAAACAACTCAATACCGTATGTACCCTCTTATAAAAATAATGCATAGCTCAAACACTTCCATATACTGTCGATGATGAAAGAAACACGTAGAAACCAGCAACCAGTCGTTCGATCAACATCAATACCATCCAGATCCATAACTTGTGCAACTCGTGCGCTCAGTAACAACATCCCAAAACCTCATTTTATAAAATAAAGAAGACTCATACGAGAGGACTATCCTTCCACTAACACTTACCACACTGCATCATGCTAAAAGCCTGGTATACATCGTGAGACCATAACACGTAATTTGACACCAAGGATCATACATCCACTTAACTTCGCTATAAGGCGTGATCCCATCCAACCGCTGGACCGCGTGAAATACTTCAAGCCACCTTGCTCAAAATCAATAACCATGAGAAATTCGACATCAAGTACTCAAAATGCATTGCCATAACCACGGGGAAATCAGACGATACCATGCCACCCGAACCAGAAAAAACATAACCTATACATCTCATCGGGCAACATCCCATTTACTTACCTTACTCAATCCTCGCTATAAAGACCCTATAGAACCGCACCCTATGTACATATAACCAACAATCACCACTCCTCGAAACACCGAAAGGCAACCCATAGATCACTCTAAAACACGAATAAGCTCAATGATAATCAAATGGTACATCTCTCAACCATAGCAATTTGGAGTCAACAATTCTGACCTGTTGAAAAACACACACGCACCCATACCAGGCCTATCAATAACTCTAAATCATCTCTGGTCACCCACAATAGATAGATAACTCTCCAAAAGTTCACAATGACTGAGTCATGGCACATAGCTAACATCTGACTAACATTGCTCGCATCTTCACGGTCTACAACCACAAAATAACTTGTTCATGAGAACTCCCAGTCTCGAAATCCATAAAGTGCACCAATTACCATATCCGATACCAGTTGCACCACCCGATATATAACATGTATCCAATACTCAATCATTCCATGGGGGTTACCCCTATAATTATTCTGTGCCCCCGAGCAAACTTGAATATCAACAGTCGATCCAACAAGAAAGCGTCGTAATACTAATGAAGCACCCTTAACTCCACATATTGCCCTTTCTGGAATTTATACCCTCATCAAGCCACCCAATGGTGGTATCACCTACCTAGTCATCTGAAACTGCCAGTTCTGACCTTCCTTCCAGAACTGAACTGTGACCTCGCATATGCCACTCTCCACTATACATAAAATACCGCATACGCCATGAAATCCTATGATAAATATGAGAACTTCATTCTCCCTTCCTAGCAATAAACAACTACGTACCCAACTAGCCAAGAACTTTCCAGTTGATCCCATCTAGAAGCAAAATCACTATACATCACATGGCCCTCACGCCAGTAGAAATATATATCTCTAACCATGGTAGAAACCATCAAGAACTCCCGAATAACATTTGTACAACACCAAACCGCCAGGACTGGATCCTTCTAACTCAACCAAGCTACGCATGCCACCAAATCCCAAGAGAATTGCTAAGAAACACCTATAACAAATCATTACTTCATAACACCCACATAACTAATCATATCCCTTATCGTTTATCATGTCAATCCGACCTACTACCAAGTTGTCCTATTCATTCAAGTTCCTTCTGACTTACCTTCGAATTGATACTTTTTCTTGCCATAATACCGCAATTCTCAATCCAGACTCACCGCACGAAACCCGAGCATAAAATATACAGTCTAAGGCTTATAAGCCGCTGAGTACTCCCTCAAATATCCCCCCAAAAGCACCCCATTATAAATACTTACCCTGAAGAGACTTCCTACGAATTTAAAGTCATTACCTTCACTTTCCTGATACTGATGGATAGAATCCATGATAATGCAAATACACCACAAGCCTTGACACCTTCCCCGTAAATCTTAGTTCTAGCCCTTCTCACACCTTGAAGATCCTCGATCGCTACATATAACCTTGAATCCATCTGAACCATTCTAGAACGTCATTTACTCTACGCAATTTCAATTACACTAACCAAGTAAACATAACGACCTGACCCCGCTTGCAATCTACATACTAGGAAAGTAATCCACACCTTTGAAGCAACAAACACACTCATACATTGTATACACTACACTTACCAGTACAACTTAATCATCCAATAAATTCCATTATCCGTAAAGTACATTACAACCTGTATCGAAGAAATTCCATTACTCGAGTCATTCCCAGACTCCACCGCTGCCGGTCATAACTGATTCACCAATATACCTCGAACCGTAACCAATATAGCACATAATCGTGTAATCAATTTATCAATAAAAAATTCCCCCACTTGGCTCAAAGTCAAGGATCAAGACAAACAATAACTCACTATGCCCACACATTATCACTGCTACCCTAATGTGGCGGGGTTCAACTAAATCCTCCATAAGCTTATGCGAACCAAATCATCTAACACCCAAATCAACTGCAACTCTTGCATCCACCATTGAAATGGTCATGCCAACTCCCACAAGCGATCTAAACTCAATTTACAACATCCACCATTAACTGATAGAGAGAACTTACTACAGATAAATATAAGGGTCACACACCTCAGGACAACCCGCAGGAGATACCCCTGCCTGCTTAACCTCAAAATGATATCTCCTAATACACTTATGAAAATCATAGCTATCACACGATCACTATACTTTCCTACAATAGAACACAACCACTGCCTGCCCTCAAGACATCCCATTTAGCGGTATAAGAACCTAAGCTGATGGCAATACTAACACTGGGGTTGTGGTCAAGGAAATCTTGAGCTTCTGGAAGATCTACACACACTCATCTGACCACATGGATATCTTCACTGGACACCACGTGTCCCAAGAATGCTACTGAACTGAGCCAAAAATTCACACTTGGAGAACTTCGCACAAGCTTCTCCTCCCTATATCCTTGTAATACCATCATCAAATGCCGAGTATGCTATACCTGGATACGAGAGTACGACAGGATGCCATCAATAAATACAATAACAAAGGAGTTATAACACGGCTGAATACACCGGCAATCAAATACATAGACGATGTTGGGGCATTGGTCAGCTCAAAAGACATCACAGGAACTCAGAACATAACAGGAAAAACCACTTCACTTCCACAACTAAACTACATGAGAGGTCCTTGAATACTCATAACTCGAAGCCATTTTCTAACTCAATACAGAAGTCAAATAATCAATGGTTCTTTCCACATCTCCCGCCAATTCATTTTGTCACAATCAAACAACCTGCACACATCTAACTGTCAATCACACTCACTACGTAATCATCTAGTCACAAGGTTTCATCAATAAGGACACCACGGACATATAAGTCCCCCAACACATGTGCTCACACAAATGAAATCTTAGTACTCAAGCCACATACAAAATCGGCCTAAAGTCCTTCCGACAGGCCCATTATTAACATGTTAAAAATCACATCTCACCCATGGAAGTCACAAGCCGCCGACGCACAACTGATACCAAGCGCTCGCGTGCGCATTCGAATATGTGAAAGGAATTCAAAGAGTTACGCTTTTGGCTGATTAAATAGATTTGCACGATAAGAATTCAAGAATGTGGAATGTTTCCTAAGGGTTCTGCAGCCTCTCGAATATAAGTACATACGTCTCCGTACCGATCCGCAAGACTCTACTGAACCTACTCATGACCGTTGAGTCCTATGTAACCTAGTGCTCTAATACCAACTTGTCACGACCCCAAATCCTAACAGGTCGTGATGGCGCATATCGTGGAACTAGGCTAGCCAACCATCACATTACTACGCTTTTGTTCAATTATAAGAGTCCACAATTTAATAATAAGCAACAATCATAGCATGGAGTAATATAATTAAGTCTTAGCGCCCCAATGACAGTCTAACAACTCTAACAAAACCTCCCCAAGAACTGGAGTCAATAGTCATGAGCATCTAAGAATATATAAATCTAACTCGGCTAAAACTATAATATATGTCTTTGAATAGAGTACTAAAACTAAATAAGGAAGGGAAGTGGAGAAGCTGTGGATGCTGGACAGCTACCTCGAAATCCCGTAACAGCCGCTAACGAACAAGAACAACTACTGCTCCAGATCGTCACCTGAATCTGTGCACATAGGCACATGGAGTCTTTATGAGTACGCCAACTCAGTAGTAATGAAAATAAATCACAGTCTGAGAATTATAAAATACACAGTACAGATACACAATTTCACAAAACAAGTAAAACACCAAGTCACCATGTAGTATTCATCAAATAAGTAAGTACGAAATCAGTTTCCAGAAATCCTTTGAAACAAGTGTAATATCAGTATATCTCAGTAAAATTCTCAGTAAAAACCAGTTTGAAAACGAAGTAAATCATAGTTCGAAAACTTAGTAAAAATCATCGTAAATCTTCCCCTCGGGCCAAAATCATTTCTGGTAACTGTTTCCCCTCAGACATTCTCTCAATCACTCGGTAACAACCATCACTCAATATCAAGCATCACTCAGTATCAGCCCCGCGGGCAATAATCATCACTCAATAGGTACCTGCGCTCACTGGAGGTGTGTACAGACTCCGGAGGGGCTCTTACAGCCCAAGCGCTATAACAACATAAGGCCTGAAAGCCTCCTCACAGCATAGGCATGAAAGCCTCCCTCATATAAGGCTTGAAAGCCTCCTCACCTCTTTCATAAGGCCTGAAAGCCTCCTCACCTTTCTCATAAGGCCTGAAAGCCTCCTCACAATATAGGCCCGAAAGCCTCACTCAGCCAGACACTCTCAATTTTCCCTTAGGACATAAACATACCGGGTTCTCGACCCAAAACAATATTTCGTTTTTCAATAAATAGTATCGAAATACTCTGAGTGTCAAAACAATTTGTCAGAAAAAGACTGAGTGTAAAATCATAACAAATCAGTGAGTAAAATATAGTAAACACAACCCTCAAGGGGAAAACAGATCGGCACTAGGCCCCAAATACGGCTTACAGCCCAAATCATATCATAATAAAATAATACTAGTTAAGCATAGGCTTAAAAGTTGGTTTAGCAACTCAATAGTCGCCTAAATAGGAAAGATGTTTCCAAAGTTTCAACCTTTGAATTTCAAAACCCGTGAAAGGGTGCATAGTCCGAGATTTCATACCCTCAGGACAGGATTTAAAGACACTACTTACTTCAAAACTAGCCCGGAACTATTCCGCAACACACTTGCCTCTCGAATCAACCTCTGAAGGCTCCAAAATTACCAAGTTCAGATTTTAACTCAAAAACCTGAAATTGGTCAAAACCCGACCCCCGGGCCCGAGTCCCTAAAATCAAAATTTTTTATACAAATCTGTTCTCCATCATCTCACGAGTCCTTACATATAAAGAACGCTAAAATCGGAGTCCGTTTGACCCCCCAAATCGACCCCTAAAGGTCTCATAATCTCAAGCCCTAAACCCACCTTTTTCTACTGATTTTCATGAATTAAATGCTGAGATTATGTTCTATAATCACCCATAAACGAGTTTTAATGATCAAAACACTTACCTCTATGAAGAACACTGATTTCCTTTCTTAAAAATTACCTCAAAAGCTTCTTCCCGTTCAAAAATTAGAAGAAAACTCGTACTGCTCGTTATATATATACTGTTCACGCGTTTTACTGCTCCCAATGAATTCCTTGTGAAATTTTAATCAATTTAGACTTTTGAATCACTCAATTTAACCTTATAATGAAGAAGATATGTAGGTTTTAAGATTTGAAATAGTGCAGGTTTTTAATACGCCGTCAGGGGCAATTTCGACATTAATCCGAAAAATATGGCAACCTTGGTAGAATGGCCATAAAATCCTCATACGATGTCCAAATTCGACGATTATTCTTGCTACGGGTCCGTAATTACGATACGGATCTAATACTTCATTCAAAACAGTAATCGGAGCTTATTTGTTCAATATGATATCATTTATGCTTGAAGAAACGACGCCGAAGCATAAGAAAAACGAGCACAACGCAGCCCAAACCTATCCAAAATTCACCCGAGCTCCTTGGGACCCCACACGAACATTGTAACAAGTCCCATTACATAAGTCGAATTTAATCGAACCTTCAAAACACCTAAAACAACACCAAAACACCATATCTATGTCGAATTCAAGCCTAAGAACTTCTAAATTTCCAACTTTCGCTAATTCAAACCTAATTCTACCACAGAACTCCAATTTACAATCCAGACACACTCCTAAGTCTAAAATTACCTAACGAAGCTATTTGAGCCATAAAATTTATTTTCCGAGGTCGTTTACCAATAAGTCAACTCTCAGTTGACTTTTCCAACTATAAGGCTATTTTTAGAGACTAAATGTCTCAATTCTCACTATAACCATTCTAAACCCGAGCAAACCGACTCTAACACATCATAAATAGTATAACCAACCTATGACAAGGTAATAACAACAATAATAATGCAAATTCTATGGAACGACCAACCAGGTCGTTACAGCCAGTGCAATTGAATGAAAGAAGGAAAGAGTTCTTAGATCATTCAATGGTCGATTATATTTGACATGAACACATAGTTGGTCGCCTATTCTATTTATCAAATAACTTGGAAGATAATCAATCTACTTAAAAGCGAAAAAAGAATTCATTCATTTAATTCAAAAAATATAAGGATTCACTCGTTGGAAACAACATAATCCAATTTCTTTCAAAAACAAATTACCATACAACTCTCAATTCACAATTGACTTATTTTAGGTAATACCAAAGGTTCTAAATGAACAAAAATCACAATTACAATTAAAAATAACCAAATCCTTGAAACATTTGATTTAATCAGCACTGCTTAGTTCACCATCCTGCAGTTTACTCGAATCTGTCCTTGTTTCCCGGTCAATGGCTTGATATTACCCATCTTTATCATAGACTTAGCAAAATCTTTGGAGAAAAACCTTAAGTTCTTACTATATTTTTTAACAAGATCATCAGTTTCTCCTCCACTAAACAGTGCTTGATCAGAGTGCAAAAGCCCTTTCTTGGACACCAAGTTACTAAAATATTTCGAGTCGAAAATAGCTGGTGTAGGATCAAGAGAAGCAAGATTGGAATCACCTCCACTACGTGGACAATTTGCTTGGCGTTGCCTTGCAAAAGTGGAGTCAATGTTGTTAGTCTCATTGTAGATCCGATTTCTGAAGGTGAAACACTGAGCAAACCCTAATGTATGGCCACCGGAGAGCGCGACGAGGTCTTCCTC